>CAOLHI010005235.1:0-77416 GCA_948474755.1 Ctenosaura bakeri | reverse complement strand
TTGAGATCTCTCTTTTGAGAGCAACAAGCAAGGTGTACATTCCTCTCCAGTGTCCCAGACATGAAGAATTGTGGGAAAGGCATTATTAGTTAATAACAGAGGAATTGTTCATCCACGGCCACAGGAAACCATCTTGTCTTGTCCCTGTCCTAGAATCATATCCCAGATTCCAGAAGTGTCTAAGACTGGCTGAGATAGCAAACTTGCAGACTGAGTCATGGATGTGTTACTATCAATGCAAAGGGAAGTTTGCAGAGGACATGGCTTATTGCTGTTCTCTGACTCATGTACTAGAGTCAGAGGAAGTTGGCACCTGGCCTGCCATGTTAAAGAATTAGTGTCTGGAATGGAGAGATGAACGGCGTGCTTGACAATTTAATTAGTTCACAGAAAAGTGTTGCAACCTGTTTAACCTTTGGAGGCATGAGCATGGATTTGTCTCTCAGCCAAGCCCTGTGCTTGGCTCTCCACAATAAAATATTATTATGTAGGCGACTTGATACAGCTACACTAGAACGATAAGGACACATCACACGCATGACTCACACCGGCCCTTTTCTTGAGGTAACACTAGCAATTTGGGAGCCTCTACAGTGTTAATCCTTCCCACACAACAGGTGGGATACAAGAAGCCCCAGTCCAGAGGCAGGAAACTTCTAGCCTTCTGGATGCTTTTGTCTACAGCTCCCATAGTCATTTACATTGGCCATGTTGACCTGAGTTTTTGGGAGCTGTAGCCCAAAGCCTCAGCTGAGCCAAAGACCATTGGTTCCCATCCCTGCTCAAAGCACTCCTCTCACACAGTTTCTCTACCTCCTCTTTCCCCTCCCTGAATTTCTTCTATGCAGACTAAGAAATATTTCTCCTTTCTCTTCTCTTCTCTTTTCTTCGCCTTCTATTTTTTGTTACCACCCACAGTAACAACTTCCTTTGTTTTACGTGATGATTTTCTTTCACCAGAATACCCTTAATACTCTGTTATTCTAGGGCATTATGGGTAAATACTATGGGGACTGTTAGAAAAAAAATCTCTCTCATTGCTTGAGAACACCATAACATACAAGGTGGAGGGTTATGACTGGTTTTACATACTTGAGATTGTGGACAATATAGCAGATACTCTTTTACATATCATGCCATGTTTCACCCACATACATGGGTATAGTATTGCCAGGTCAGGGGCATTGTAGACCTTGAGAAACAGACCTTGCCGATTTTATGGGGACAGCTCCTCCAGGTGACCAAACAGGCAGGGATTAGCGATGTCATTAAGTATTAACTAAAAACAGTTTTTAAAAAATTCATAAAAACAACATATAAGGAAAAAAAATACACATCTACTATCTAGACCAGTGGTTCTCAACCTGGGGGTCGGGACCCCTTTGGGGGTCGAACGACCATTTCACAGGGGTCGCCGCTCCTCAATCCTGCCCCCCCTTTTAAAAGAAGGTGGCCTCACAGCCAATGGGAGCAGTGCTTCTGAGACCCCTGCGCTGGGGCTCAAACTGCAAACCCCAGGATTCCATAGGATGGTGAAAGTGGAATAATAGTGCTATAACAGTCTAGTCCAGAAATAGCCAGGATGACTTTCTCCTCTCGCTTTTGTTGTGCGTGGACCCTTGGCACTTGCCACATGCACATGTTGTGTTCTTCGCCCTGACTGTCTTGCATTCCTCACTTTTTGTATGTTCAGCGTCCGCACTCCCTTTAAGGGAGGGAGGGAGGGAGGGAGTGAAACAAAACGCCTCTGCTTATGCCGCCGCCATCTTTCCTCTCTCCCTGTCCTTTCCTCCCTGCGCCTCGTGTAAAATGTGGGCTGTTTCGGCATTGCCTTTGGGAGTGACTGGCTTTTTGAACTGTGGAAACCCAACATTCAGAACTAGAACTACTGCCTTAATTCTGGCATTGATGGACGCTTTCTGTGCTTAAAAAAAGGGGGGAGGGTTGCCAGTTTTTAGGCATTAGAAGTCTATCCAGAGCAGTGATTTAGGGCAGTGTTTCCAATCTATTTGATGTTGGAAATAACTAAATAAATAATAAATAAATAAATAAATAAAAAATAACGAAAATGATTTTATGGTTGGGGGTCACCACAACATGAGGAACTGTATTAAGGTGTCACGGCATTAGGAAGGTTGAGAACCACTGATCTAGACAAACAAAAATATGTTTTTTAAAAAAGTATGATACATTAAGCATCAACCATAGTTGCTCAAAGCATACCTTTCAGACAAAAACTGCAAAGTCTCAGCAAATGAGTAGTATAGGCATCCCTTGCTTTTCCTCAATTTGTGTTTCTTCTCTTTCGATGATTGTAAATTATGGACATGTTCCATTATATCAACAAGGGGCTGTTCCTTTATCAGTTCTTGCTTTCTAGCCTACAGAGGCTTGCTTGGGACCACTTCCATGCATACATGTGCACTGTATGCAAAGTGAGCTGCAGGGATGGGGGGAAGGTGCCAGGTGCCAAGCTGGCTGAAAGACTTTGCAAGCAATGTGTATGACTGGTCCCAAGTGAATCTCTATAATTCCCTCATATTCCCTAGAGGAAGAAGAATGGGTTCTGCATTTTGGACAATTTTACTTTCTGACAGTGATCTGGCCCTTAATCCATCAGATAAGTGGAGAATGTTTGTATTTCTCTACTGTGAAATTACATTTTCCAAACTCCATGTTGAACAGGGGAGAAAAAAGTTTCCCAAGAGTCTTATTAACACTTGCCCGAGCACTTCTTTCAACAACTCATGGGATTAAGAGCCCAAACTAAGGAATTTTTCAACCCAAACTCTGCTTGTAATTGTAGGCTGTCGTTAACCATTGCTTCTCACTGGCCACATTTTCTTTCTTTCCAACAGACCAACAGAGGAATAGACAACAACAAAGCAATCTTACCCATAGATATATATTCAGAATCAAGCCATAATAAGACTAACAGCTTTAAAATGTCGAGAATCTAACATACCAGTCATAGTGTCAAGGGATTATTGCAAGGGTGGGGGGAGGAACAGCCAAAGGACCTGCAGAAGGAAGGAGGGAACAAGAAGGAAGATGATCAGCTTAGGAGAAGAAGGAGCAGAATAAGAAAGCGGGAAGGAGGATCGAGAAGAAGGTATAGACAAATGTATTCAGGAAGAATTTGGAGTGGAGGAGAAAGAGGGCAAAAGAGAGAAAGAGATGGACTAGAAGTGACTGAGAAGATGAGTGTTAGCAAGAGTTGTGAGGAAAAAAGAAGAGAGAAAAGGAGCAGAGATAGGATGGAGGAGAGAGAAAAAAGTGGATGAGGAGAGGAGAGAAGTAAAATCAAAAAGTAAAACAGAAAAGAATCAAATATCTAAACAGAACTGGAAAAGACAGACATTCATGACACAATGGCGCAACCCACATGTGCCTCAGAGCAAGAAAGAAAACTGCACTGTAGCTTCAGCAATTTATGTTAGGGTGAGGAAGATGGAAACCAAATTGGGAAAGTTAATAATAACATAGGAAAAGCCACAGTCCTATAATCCTCAGCTACTCCTGAGGCAGTTAATACTGAGGCAGCTCAGTTATTTCCCCATGTTTACTGTTTCCTCCTACTAAAGCCTAGTGTTGGCCATATTTTGAGAACCTTTGAGAGGGGGAGGAGGGAGAGGGGAAGTTAGACCCCCAAGATTACTTACAGCAGTTGGTCCAAAGCAGCTTTCAATGGTGAGTTCCAGTCAGAGGCATATCTAGGGTGGGTCAACTGGGGCATGTGCCCCAGGCACCAATGCCAGGGGGTGCAAAAAAGAGGAACCCCTGTCTGCCCCTCCCTTCTGCCACCTGCCTGCTCCTGCCTACCACCACCCACTGCCACTCACCCCACACCCACCTGCCACTGCCCTGCCCCCACCAAGGTCCTTCCTGGTCTGGTGTGGTGGTGGGGGCATGGCAGTAGCACCTATGGGCACAACTTCAATGCTTGCCCTAGGCACTATTTAGGCTCAGTGCACCACTGGGGCCAGCAGCACACATTTTTTAAAAAAAATACTTTCAAGGTGTGCTTCCATCCTGAGATTCCTCCTCATCATGAAAGGCCTGGAGGAAAGCATCCATATCCTGAGATCTAGGAATTCTAGATGAGTAGGACATATTAGGGTGGGTCAAAAGAGTAGGAGGCAGTAAATCCTTTTCCTTCTTGAACAGAACATTAAAATTTTCTCACTTACACATACAATCCTCCCTCCACATTTGTGGGTTTGACCTTTGCAAATTTGATTCTTTGCAAGCATGTGTGCCTTTCTCTCCATTCTCCTCCTCCCATTCCCTTGTGTTTTGCCAGGCACGGAGAAGGAAGGCAAGTGTGTCTGGGAAACAGGCAAGGGAATCATGTGGGGGACGACACATGCAAGCATTCTCTCCTCTGGAGTTTCCTCCTCCCATTCCCATGCATGTTGAGACAAAACACAAGGGAATAGGGGGGAAAGGCCTGTTTGAGCCTTCCTTTTCCCCTCTGGCAATCCCCTTCCCATTCCCATGCATCCTGCGCTGATACAGAGAACTCACACCAAGGCAAAACGCAAAGGATTGGGGGAGAGGCTCATGCAAGCCTTCCCTCTGGAGTTCCCCTTCCCATTCCCATGCATTTTGCCCCAGTGGGAGGAACTCATGCCAAGACAAAATGCAAAGGAATTGGGAGGGAAGGCTCATGTGAGATTTTCTTTTTCCCTCTGGAGCTCCTGCTTTCTTTTTCCATGCATTTTGCCCCAGTGCTGAGACTGTGCACCGAGGCAAAATGCAAAAGAATGGGGGGAGCCCTGGAAGGGAATGGGAGGGGGAGCATGGGGGGAGTTTTTCCATTTTCATGAGAGTTTGGCACCACACATACCCCAGATCATTTGAACAGCACTGTGTGGGAATCTTTCAATGTTCCACGCATGATTTCATGGTAAATTTTGAAATGTGGACCTTCATGACAATCCTTGTAAGCCATACCCCTACAAAGACTCCAAAAATGGGAGGTATGGGAATAGGCTCACATTCCCAAAATACCATTGCCTGCATCAAAATGCTGTTTCTTGGTGGGAAATGGAAAAAGAACACTAAGGCTAGTTATACCTGCAGAAACCTTACTGATCCCCCAACACCACCAAAAAGCTGTAGACTCTTCAATATGAGAAAATGTAGAACCACCATAGAGAAAACATGGGAAGCTTTTGATTCCATAATGATAATAAGTTCTCTGCCATCCTCCAAACATTAAATAAACTGCAATAATTGCACATTGTGTCCTTTGTCTGAAAGTACCTCAGACCATTCTCAGAAAATAAGATGGCTGTCCTCAGAAAGAAACCACTGAACACCAACCACCTCTACTCCTCAGTGAATGAGTTTTTCAAAAACTATGAACAACAAAGCTGAACACCTTTTGTATTTATCCAGAAATTGCCTTGGTCACGCAGAAAAATATAGTAAACTCCAAAAAACACATTGTGGTGATACCTTTATGAAGCCGACCAAAAAGGTACAAAATATATCACACAAGCTTTTGGAGCTCACAGGTTTCTTCATGAGGGATGAATGTTAAAAGTCATTTTAGGGGGAGAAATGTGACAATGGAGCTTCACAGAGCTGCTGATGTTAAAGTTGAATTTGAGATGGTAGTGGAGGAAAAGCACACTTCTTGATAGCTAGCAATTGAGACACAAAGGCAAGGCAAAGTAGTCAACTTTTTTTCCTCCATTGTTAAAAACAAAAGCAATTCCTTTTGTAGCTGTTTGTAAATTTTAGTATTTATGTTGGAACAAAGAAAAATTGGAACAAATGGGTTCTGTTTACTTCAGTTTTTGATCCATTCTGAAACAAATGAATATCCTATCAGGTTTACTTTGATCCAGAATGCTGCTATTTAAAGGAAGAATATATGCAGCCAATTTACCTTCTGTACAGGAAACTGAATGAAGATTACAAATGACCAAGAATTTAAAATGATCAACAATTCTGTCCAAAGATCAATAACTTCCTTGTAATTATTCACCTAATTAATATGTTAGCACGGAAGAGAATGTAAGTTGGAATGATATAGGAGGTCACAGGATAGTAAATGATAAGGTGGAAACACACCATTTGATCACACACCACTAAGCACAGATGGCATGCATAGTTCCCATGCGTTTTCACAATGTAATTTTTGATCAACTTGAGAGCTGAAAGAAAAAAATTCTTACCCAATCTTATGGGACTGAAAATGCCCTACTTTTATATGCATTGTTGTGGAAACCAGAAGGTTTCTATGAATGTTCATTTCTTATAAAGCACAGAACAAGATGGCTATCACTTTGCCCTTTGGAATGGCAATGAGATTTTCCATTTTATTTTGATTTTATTTATAAAGAATGAAAAATTACAGATGTTCTAATCTTGCTTCATGAGACTGTGTGAGGTTTTGCACATTTTAACTATTTATTGCACTTAGAGACTTTGGCTGTTTCCGCACTACACTATTATAGTGTTATTATTCCACTTTCAATATCCTGTGGAATTCTGGGGTTTGTAGTTTACTGCGGCCAAAATCTCTCTAGCTAAGAATTCTAAACGCCCCTATTTAAACTGAAAACCCTGGATTTCCACAGGATGTTGAAAATTGATAACAGTGTACTATATTTTTTTACTATGATGAAAATGATAGTAAAGTGCACTATAACAGTGTAGAAGCAGAAATGGTCTTTGAGAAATATTCATTTGCACAAAAACATTGTATTTTGTGCCAAATACTACATTTTTATTGGAAAAGGTTTTCTCTTATACTTTTACATGTTCTTGTTGTTGTGTGCCTTCAAGTCATTTCTGACTTGTGGCGACCCTAAGATGACCCCATCATCAGGTTTCTGGGGCTGAGAGTATGTGACATTCGCAGGGTCACCCAGTGGGTTTCCATGGCCGAGTGGGAAATCGAACCCTGATCTCTAGGGTCATAATTCAGTGCTCAAATCACTATATGATTCTGACTCTCATTGTTACATAACCACTGTATTCTTCACACTACATTGTGCAAATCAGAGTTTTGATTTTTAAAAGTCTCCAAAATGCAACAATAACAGGAAGAT
This sequence comes from Ctenosaura bakeri, assembly GCA_948474755.1. Taxonomy (NCBI): domain Eukaryota; kingdom Metazoa; phylum Chordata; class Lepidosauria; order Squamata; family Iguanidae; genus Ctenosaura; species Ctenosaura bakeri. The sequence continues at coordinate 70,349 of CAOLHI010005235.1, read as the reverse complement.
TGAAAAATTATAAAAATTCTTGCAACATGTTGAGACACATTTTCTTATTGGATACATCCCTACTTTGGAGCATAGAATTTGTGCTACTGACAAAAGCAGTGTCAGTCTCAAATATCTGAGACACCAATACCAATTTGAACTCTTCTGAGTAAATCCCTCTATCATGGCATGACTGTTTTCAAACAAGCTCACACCTTGACCCATTTGTCTTCCAAGTTGCCTAGGATACTATGTATGTATGAATTTATCCAATTTTAATTATGATGAGGGTACATAGATGTGATATGAAATATGAAATATATAATTTACTTAAGCTGTATTTATTTAGCCATTTTCTCTATTTTTTACAAAATCCAGATCCAATCCAAACCGTTTCAAGTTATATCCATAAAGATCAGGTGGATTTCTTTTCTACTATGTATTTGGGAGATAGTATTTGTAGACCCTTAAATATCATTTATGATACATAACACAAAACACACACATTCAAACACATATTTCAGATCAGCTGTGTTAGTGGTTGGTTTGAGATGGTGAAAAGACCTTTCTCTTTTCACACAACACAGTTTTATCACTTTGATGTCACAGTAACTGCCATGGCTTTATCCTAACCCTGGGATTTATAGTTTAGTGAAGCGTCTTAGTTTGCTGTCAGGTGATCCTAAATACCTCATGAAATTAAAACTCCCAGGATTCCATAAGATGGAACTGTGGCAGTTAAAGTGGTATCAAAGTGCTATGATTGCATAGTGTGAAACAGACCTTAAGTGGATCTTATCTAACAAAATAAGCTTCTGCCCAGTTTTTAGAAAGAGCAATAGCTAAACCTTAGAATGATTTGCAGGCAGTAATGTGGGGTGAATAATCACAAATCTCCTTTTTCATTCTGTGGAGCAGCCTTTTTTAACATGGAGAATGGCTACACTGTCTGAAGGTGACAGAAGCTGAAGTCCAACACATCTGCAGGGCATTAAGATGGGAAAGATTGATCCAGAGGCAAGTGTCAGGGCACCTTTCCCCAATAACAGGGAGGGGGTCCCTGGCTCTTGCCTCTAGACTGGTTCTCTCTGTCAGCAGAACCATTTGTCCAGCAATTATACCCTGAGACGGATATTCTTGATGGAACTTGGAGAACCCAAGCATCTCAACTGCTGACCTGCAGATGACATTCTGTCTGAATGTGAAGTAGATCTCTAGAGAAATGTGTCCCTGCTTATAATAAATTTTGATGGATATCCTTATTCTGTCCAAAGAAATGGGAGATATGCAGCAATTGCCCCCGATTAAATGGGCTGCTAAACCTTGGAACTACTTAGGAGTGCAATTTACCTCTGACTGAAAGGAGCTGTTCAAAAATAATTATGGGCTGTCATTAGAAAGAAAGACTGGAGTAAGTGAAATAAAAGCACAGCTGTTCCAGATAAGCAGAATATCTATGTTGAAAATGAATGTCTTGCCAATACTTTCAGTTTTTGCTGGTTTACGTGTCTCTGATTAAACTGAAAGAATGGCAGTCTCTCCTAGACAGATCACTACAGAATTGTTTCAGTCAGATTCACAGCATAGTGCAGTCCAAATAGCAAAGGTGCTCTAGTAGTATATGGTATTATTAATGCATCAACATTGAGAAATACAATATATTACATAACCAATGAAAATTAATATGATTACAGAAGGAAGCATGTTCACGTTGATTCCATCACCACCTAGGTACACTTTACTTTCCTAATTAGCTAAATCATTTTATGAGGCCACATGGTACATCTGTAAAATTAGCCTCAGGAAGGGAAACATTACTCTTACCTATCTCCATTTACTCTAAACTCGGGCACAATTGTGTAACTGGATTATCAGGCCAAATATAAATTACTGAAAATCTTGGATTCTAAGTTACTGAATATGAATATTGATGGATGACCAGACTTGAAAGAGTTGACAGTAATATGAATGAAGTCCAGGCTATAAAATAGCTGGGAACTCTAAATATTAAATCAGTTGATTATCAGGGGAATGGTAAATGTAAATAGAAAACAATCAGGAAAGGCTAAATCGGTTGAAACAGAATACCAAACTGAATTACAAACCACTCTACAAATAAGTAACTTGAATTACTCAGTCTAGATCATCTAGCCTTATGCATAGAATTCACAGGTTGTATCTGCCACATCAGATCAATTCAGCATGTTAAGGACAGAATGGATAAGGAATAACTGGAATCCTGATCTGAGACTCTACTTTGCTACATTCCTGCTAAAGCAATTTTATACTTCACAGTATAAAGGCCGTGTGGATCCCACTAACACAAGAAGAAAACTTGAATGAACTCAGATATCTTTTACATCGAAGCTCTCCACACCAAAAGATCTAAAAAACGACCTTCTGAAACTGGCACTAAATGTCTGCTTGGCAGATCACAATTCTTTTATGTTTTAGTTAGTTAATGTAGTTAGGTGGTGTTTATGGTAATAGTACTGTTTTAGTACTGTACCTTAGTTGCAGGTTTCACTTTTGCAGATTCGATTATTCACGGATTATTTGCTGTCAGCTCTGTTGCTACCTTATGCCATTTTTAATAGGGACTGCAAGCCTCGTGAGACTGAGAAACTGCGAACAAGGCTTGTAAGTCTCTATTAAAATGGTGTGGGGCAGCAGTGGAGATGGCAGGAAGCCCCACCACCCACCCACTTCTGCCTTGTGAAGGATGCCTCAAAGGAATCCATGGTGGGTTGAATATGGTGATCATATTTTTTGTGTCTGTTAAATATGATTTGGGAGGGCCTAGAGTTATTCATGGTTTTTCCACTTTCACAGGGGTCCTGTGTCCCTAACCCAAGCGGATGTGGGAGATTACTATAAGTTAATTTAGTTTAGCTTAGTTTTAGCCTTAGTTGTAAAAGTGTATTATTTATATATAGTATGTTTGTATTTGTTTGATCCTACTGCCATATATTTAACTTGGTTTTACAATATCTTTTAATACTGATGACACTATGGCCTAAATCCTACTATTGGTCTCAACTAGATTAGACCCACTAAATCAGTGGAATTTAGTCATTCATTGACACACCATCAATTCAGTGAGTTACTCTGGTTGAGGATAACCAACAAGATTCAGACGTTTGTGTTTTAACTGTCTTACTTTCTGTCAGGATGTTTATGCTACTTCCATTCACCAATAATTTTGTTAATGGGAAATGTTAATAATACAGTCGGCATTATATTAATTTCCGGTGTCTAAGGCCATTTCCGCACTACATTGTTACAGCGCTATTCTTCCACTTTCAACATCCTGTGGAATTCTGGGGTTTGTAGTTTACTGAGGCCAAAGAGCTCTCTGGCTGAGAATTCTAAATGCCCTTCCCTAAACTGCAAACCCCAGGATTCCATAGGATGTTGAAAGTGGAACAATAGCACTATAACAGTGTAATGCAGAAATGTCCCCATTTTCTGTAGTCTTCTGTATCTGATTCCACTCTGAGATCACATCCCACTCTCCACTTAGGCCATTTCCACACTAGACTGCTATAGCGCTATTATTCCACTTGCAACATCCTACGGAATCCCAGGGTTTGCAGTTTCGGGAGGGGCCAGGTGGCCCCTCCCAAAACTGCAAACCCCAGGATTCTATAGGATGATGCAAGTGGAATAATAGCGCTATAGCAGTCTAGTGAGGAAGGGGTCTCGGTGTGGGGTGTGTGTGTGTGTGAGAGAGAGAGAGAGAGAGAGAGAGAATGTAAGTGTATATATCTAAACCTCTAAGATTATATTCTATGCGTCTGAGGAAGTAGACTGGAACCCACAAAAGCTCATACTATAATAAATCTGTTAATTTTAAAATTATTACATAATGTTTTGCTGTGTTGCTGCAACAAAACCCAGCTGGGTTAGCTCTCTGAAAGCTGATTTGCCATTTTTGAAATCAAGGTTCAGAAAGTTTAAAGTTAAACTTTAAAAAGTTTAGGAAAGAAAAAAGACACAGTACAGGAGAATGAGAGTGAATCACTGTCCCTTTTAGTACAGGAAGGTTTTTTTAAAAAAACAGAAAGAGAAAACAAGACTCAGCAGGAGAAGGAACTTCAGCAATCTGATCCTTCACTCTACAGAACAAAGAATAGATTTGTAGGAAGTCTGGACAGATAATTTCTAGAGCATGACAACAACTGGTGTTTGGGCTGGGACAATCCCAATAACATTTGGGGGAGTGGAAGGCGATGAAAGCTCTGGTTTTGGCCTCAGAGGCGGGGATCAAAACGGCAGAAGCTTAGAAGATACTCATGATGTCCTGGGAATGTTAATAAGAAGTTAGTGGCATTGTCAGGTTGTAGAACTCCTTATTAAAGACACCTCATAAAACAAGCTGTTTTCTTGTAAATGTCTTTTTATGGGCCAATTAATTGCTGCCTTGCCGTGTCACATGACTGACCACCTCCTACTCAGTAGCGCTAGCTGTACCATTAGTGAGAATCAGGTGACCACTGGAGGTGGGGGGAGTGGCAGCGAGGTGTTGGGAGAACATTTCTATGTACACTGCACAACCCTGCCCCTGCTTCGGCTAATGCAGCCTTGGCCCCAGTATCTGACACAGATATCAGAAATGAAGGCAGGGAGTGGTCCCAGACCTATTAGAATGTTTTCCAGTTGTCAGCATCTGCTTGAATGGGATCTCTTTCTTCACTGTGCTTCTCACTCATAAACAGGCTGAAAAGTAATGCAGCTGGTGGCATCCATATTGCTTCAGATCCAACAGGCTGCCTCGAAAGCTTCCAAAGCAGGCATGGGGAACTTCATTACTGCGTTTAAGCAAGAGTCATTATTATAATTGGCCAGCAGTGTAAGAAAAAAAATCCATAATAAGATAAAACGCAGCCTACTTCTGAACCATTTGGGGACTATAATATTGATTTCTTATTTAACTGGCATTGTTTAGATTAAAGGTGAGCAACTGTGGCCAGGCTGAGGGCTCCTTTCAATATTGGTTATGTGCTCAAGGGTCGTACTTTTGCTTTGTATTTTATTTAAAAATGTGGAAAACTTGTGATATTGGCCAGGCTAAGTGGGAAGGGAGCACATTCTCTTTCCCCGTCTTTCTAACTTCCTTCAACATCTTTGCAAAATGTAGCATGCCCCACTGGACAGATATGGGGTTTACCTCTGAATCAAGATGCAAAGAAGAACACACGAGGAAGGGAATAGAGACAGCTGAAGGAGTGAGAGTATGAGAGGAAGATCAGGTTCTATATTTCCCCAGTTCCTTTTTTGAATCCAAGGGACAAGATTTACATAGCTGTTTCCAAAGGAAACAAACATACATAGCTGGAGAAATAAAAGGCCACAACTTTATTGATTACAGCTGCACATAAAGGTGATGCTGTCATGGATCTAGATCCAGGCATTGACCAACCCAGCTGTTGGTTGATGAGCTGATTCCAAGCCCACTTGCCAGGCACCACCAAGGATGACAGAAATGGGCTTCCAGTGAACAGACACCAATGCTTGGTTCCTCTGTCACATGAGAGCAGGGAAAACCAGACCCTGACCTAAGCCAGGTGTGATCCTTGCCACCCAAGATCCTCAAGTCTCATGAGTGGACCCAGCAATTTCTTGGTCTTGTCACTCATGAAAATATCATAGAATCATAGAGTTGGAAGAGACCACAGGGGCCATCCAATCCAACCCCCTGCTATGCAGGGACACCCATCAAAGCATTCCCAACAGACGGCCATCCAGCCTCTGCTTAAAAACCTCCAAAGGAGGAGATTCCACCACACTCCAAGGCAGCATATTCCACTGCTATATGTTAGATTCGGATACTATGTCAACCACCTGTAAAGTTGTGGCAATACTGTGCACTACAATGTATAACCTTTGCCTTCGTAATGAGGGTGTGTGGAACAACATTCTGAAACGGACTGAGGTTGGAATGTTGAGGGCTGCCATGTATACCCCAGCACCCAACCTGAGTGAAAATTTCTTGGTGGCCAGCCAATTTAAATCTGTTGTCTGGTGGTTCCCACCACTTCTTAGAGCCCACATGAAGCACATGGGTTTCTGACAAAGAAGCTCAATAGGTTCCGTGACCAGCATGGTGCCCCACTGCTCTCAATTGCCCCAGACCTCAAACTTGCCTTCCCGTAAGCTGGGAAGCATGCTTCCTATCAGTTTCTGTCATCCTGCAGAGACTCCAGTGAGAAGAGGGAATCTTCAAAATGCAGCCCCCTTTCTATAAGAGGGGAGGATCATATTGTTTGGTGTTGCTGCTGGTACTGTTCTTGCTGTTGTTATGTGCCTTCAAGTCAATTCCGACTATCTCCATCCTAGGGTTTTCTTGGTAAGATTTCTTCAGGGGTTTACCATTGTCCAAGACAGTGTGATTTGCCTGAAGTCACCCAGGGGGTTTCCATAGTTGAGAGGGGGGACTGTGAAACCTAGTCTCCTAGAATCCTAGTCTAACACTAAGGCCATTTATGCGCTACATGCTATTATTCCACTTTCAACATCCTGTGGAATTCTAGGGTTTGTAGTTTACTGAGGCCAAAGATGCCCCTCTCTAAACTGCAAACCCCAGGATTCCATAGGATGTTGAAAGTGGAATAAAAGTACTAGTACAGTGTAGTGCATAAATGGCCTAAGGCACTGATTCCAGTTGGTTCCTCAAGGAACACACCATCAAAAGAAGTTTAATAATCAACAGCTTAAGGGTACAGTCTTAATCCCCATCCCCTGGGAGCTTTTACAACTTTTCAACACAGCCCTTTTTAAAAAATGTGCATCTGCCACATTGCCTCAACAGCAGCATGTCCCATCCCACCAGTGTGATAGATGATGATGCTGTGATTGAGGAGCAACTGATTGTGCAGGGGGCTGAGCCAGTGACTGAGCAAGTCAACCTGCAAACATCCCCTGCTCTGGAAGGTCAAACAGACACTGAGTTGACCCAGCCAGCTCCGGACAGAGAGGGAATCAGCAGTGATGCATAGGAGTTGCAGCCAGCTGTGCCCATCAGCCCTCAATCATGCAGAAGGCTGAAATGGGCTGCTGAGAGAGAGGCTGCTTGGACTAGGCTGAGGAAACAATGAGTAGCACTTGCTCACAGGGGCTATTTAAGTCTGCCAGCATGGCTGCTCCTTGCTTGCAGCAAATTATTAGCAAGCCCTCACAACCTTTGTGTCTTCTCCTCTCTGAAACCCTCTGGATGGATTTCTGCCTCCTGAATCTTTGGACTGGACCTTGACCTGGCTCGGCTTGTGTTTTCCTGGTGTTTGGTATATCTGGACTCCCCAAGGGTTCCTGGCTGTGGCCCAGCAGGGAGAAATTCCTGACAACCAGGCCTCTGCATTGGCTGAGAGGAAGGAGAAAGGGAATCTTCCAAATTGTTGCTCCCTTGCCATGAGAAGGAAACCTCAATATGTGCTGTACTTTGTCAGAGGACAGGAATATCAACTGAGAAAAAGGAATTATCCAGAGTGTCACAGGAGCTCAAGGTAACAAAAAAAGTACATTCCACTGTTTGTTTTTAAACAGTACTTCAGAAAAAACCTTACTCTTTTTGTATTGACTTTGAAGACTTTCAAGAATTTTATGTTCCATGTTTTTAAGAAAAAAGAAAAAGAAAAAAACTTACTTTCTTGCTAGTTTAATATTTGGGCTGTGGGATTGATTAGTCAGGAAATCTTGAGGCTGGGTCAGTTGTTTCTCTTAGGACTAAGGATTTATTGTATTTGCCAGTATATAAGATTCACCAGCATATAAGATGCACCTAATTTATACTCCAGCAAATACTATTTGCCAGTGTATAAGATGCACTGGCATATAGAGGCACCCCATTTTCAAACAGTATTTTTCAGGAAAAAAAAGTGAGTTTTATACGCCAGCAAATAGGGTATTTAACTTAGTAGTGTAACAGAATGAAGATCCTTCTCATAATTTGCTCTTAAATTTTGGTAGCTAATGAAAAAAATCACTTCAGCTGAATTCTGGCACCAGGTTTTTCTTGTCCTTGGACTAGGGGAAACTTGGGGAGGGTGCAAAAAAAAAAAGGTGAGGGATGGAAAAGCTGCATGCAACCTGCACTTCTCCACCCCTGGTTTATATCCTGAAAATAATCCATTATTTTCCTGCATAATTCCTGCTGTGTAGAGAGTAAGCATTTTGACTTGGCTCTGGGGATAGACCATGGAAGTGTGGCTCCAGTGCCATAATTTCCCATGTTTGATATTTTTAAGAAATTTCACCGTACCCTTCTATTTCTACTGCTTGGCACTTGAAGTTCCAGCAGCAGGTGTACAACAGACTCATAGCAGTTGAATTATTTCATAAGATGGAAGTGTATGGAAAGTGGAAGGGATGGGGGAAAAATCAGTAGAAGCTGACATCTTCTGTTTAAAGATCTAGGATTTCTGTCAGAAAAATGAGGGAGAAAAGGACACTCCATCCAAATCTTAATGAGAGAGCATCAAAAGCAATAGGTTGTGGGAACTGGGATGTAAATTGCAGTCTCTCATTTTAAGAAAGCAAAGATTCAGAGGATGTAGTCAGAAGATCAGAAACTTCTCTGAAAAACAAGAGCACAATTCTCACACCCAAGGCAGATTAAAAAAAAAAAGATGGCTTTTTAAATGCTTATTAGACCTTTGTGTTTGTAAAATAAATAGTGTGCAACTAATGGCTATTTATTATGCTTTCTGTTTTCCTAAATCCACTCTATTTTTCATGAATAATAGAATTTTCTTCATCCCATCTTTATAATTTATAAAGCAGATACACAGTATATAATACATCTAAGAGGCTGCATCTAAGAGGCTAATAGGTCTAAAATTCTTAGAGACAGATGGGTCAGCTTCTTAAAAGATTCACACAGTTATACTACAAAGGGAGGACTACTTGTTGAACTCATCGTGTGAACAACATAGATAGAATTGAAGCCTACTAATTAGCATCCAACAAATACTTTGGGGGAGGATAATTTCTTCTCAATGTGCCTTGACTACTTGAAGAGATCAAATCCTTAACTTCTGCTATAAATAACGGGGCAGGCAGTACCCAGGGAGGTAAATTAAATGTTCAGATAAATGAAATCTCACATTTCTTTGAGAGATCTGGCTAAAATGAGAAGTCCAGACCCCAGACAAAACTAGGGTTACACATAAAAATTGTCCATAATAATTTGTGCTCATTTTCTTTCTGTGTTGACACATTTATACTTTCTGCAATATTTATACTTCCTGCAGTATTTAATCAAAGTAGAGATTGTGTCAAGGGTCCTAATAAGCCTTGCCATTCTCATTCATTTAGTTAACTCTTTCTTCCCTCAGGGTCATATTAGATGTTATGCTAAGAAAATACTTAGAATCAAGTTTCCTTGAGAGGTCAAAGATGTCTGTTGGTCCCAGCACCAGCTTTTTTTCTCCTTTTCTCCTTCTGTATCTTGCTTTGTTTTGTGACTGCTCATCAGGAGGTATGTATACACTTATTTTATACGTTTCCTTCAGAAAGCCAACCCTGGAGTAAAAATGTGCTAAGTGCAAGGAATATTTATTTCCCTGTAATTTCACATCTGACCCTCACCCTCCCTATCAAACCAGCTATCAGCAGCCAAACTGTTTTTATTTGAATTATCCCATTTGCACCAAATGATGTTTCAAGCTATTAATAACATCCAGGTACATCTCCAAAATCCCCCATAGGCCGTAAATATTGCAGTTCCTGCACTATTTAGTAGTCCTTGCCCATCTGGGTCATGCCTACATGCTAAGAAAAGTAAGATTGTGTAAATCTATATCTAAAAGGAGGTTGACCAACCGAATCATAGATCTCATTCCAGACCTTTTTAAAGGCATTGAGGAGGGGGGAATAAACGTTGACACAAGCCAAAATACCACCCATGAATTATTACTCCCTTGGTAAAACTGTAAAGGACAGCAATTCCTATTCCTGCTCTTTCTTCTTCTGTAGCTAGAACAGAATTAGTTAGACTGACCATCCTTACCTTCATTTGCAGTTCAAAATATGTGGTAGGCTAATTTTTCCTCAGTTCACAGTCAACACTCTCTCTCCTTCAATTCTCAGAACATTTATTTCCATGTTTATACATCGTATATCTCAATGCTGCATGCAAAAAATTTCACATCTCATCAAAAACATGCTGAGATTCAACAAGGTTGCTGTACAACAGCCTTTAGACTGTGACACAGGACCAAGGAAGCTAAAGGGTCTGGGACATTTCTAACAATACTTTTAAGTTTTCCAAGCCATTTTCTTGCTCACCAACTTGGTCAGTTATCTGTAAAGATTCTAATTAAATATTTTATAGTTTCATTGTTCTTCTCATTAATTTTATTGCATTTTGTGAGTGTAAATACTGCTATATTGTAAATGGTTTGGAGATTCCGGAATGAAAAGCAGTAGAAAAATCTCTTACTGAAAATAAATACATTTTAATCAGTAATCCTACCACAGAAGCATAGGAAGTTGTCTTATGCCATGTGTTCTTCAGTACAGAGGGCTTTGATCATTACTAGTCAAAAGATACTGTGTAGTGATTCTATCTTCTTCCCCACCGTGAGGTAAGAAAACCAGGATTGCAGAAATGGTAGGAAAACAAGGGAAGACCACAAACAGAGGGCAATTTACATAGAAACATATAGAATTACAGATTGGCAGGTACTGCAAGGGCCATCTAGTCCAACCCCCTGCCATGCAGGAATATATTACTAAAGCACTCCAGAAAGGTGACCATTCAATCTCTGTTTAAAGATCTCCAAAGTAAGAGAATCCACCACCTCCAAAGCAATCTATTATCTTGTCAAACAGTTCTTACAGTCAAAATGTTCTTCCTAATGTTTAGGTGGAGTTTCTTTTCTTGTCATTTGAATCCACTGATTAGTGTTTTAGTCTCTGGAGCAGCAAAAACAAGTTTGCTCCATTTTCTACAGGGCTTCCTGTGACGGAGGGGAGTGATAACCTGAGTGGTAGAAAAGCCACCCAGCAACAGGTTGCCAGGCAACTAGAATGGCCACTCCAGAGGGAAACCCAACCCCTTTAGTATGAGGGAGGGGTTGGAGGCCTGAGTGAAAATGTATTTACATAGCTGGAGAGGGAAGTGGGAAACTGTTATTGAGATAGTATATTACTTACTGACGCAAAGGTCAAAGATGGAAGTTTAGGAAATAGCGAATTTTGTATTTATTATTAATTTGATAGGTGAATTTATGTATTGTAGATGTAATTATGTCTTTATTTGTACTGGTTCTTTTTTTCTTTTTTCTTTCTTTCTTTCTACCAGAGCTTTTGTCCAACTCTCTTTTTAAGAAGTGTTATTATGTCTGTCTATGTTTTAATAAAAAATTTATTAATAAAAAATAAATAAAAAAAGAAGAAAATGTATTTATAGCAGGCACAGTGATTTGGTTGGAGCCATGCTTCCAGAAGAGGGGCTGAGAGTCAGTTCTTCTGCCAGAGTTTTCTAGTCAACCAAGGGCGGTTGGAGGAAAGAGGATGTTTTCTCAGAGAAAGCCTGGAGAGTGGAGCAGAGGAGAATTCAATCCACTTTTAAATCTGGTCAGAGACAGTGACCTAGATTCTGGAACAGCGATCTTGGCAAAGGGGCAAGCCAGAGGGCTGTGTGTGTGTGAGAAACCTGTGCCTTTATGGTGTTGTAAGATAGAAGAACCTGTTTAAACACATTCTGAAAATCTGTTTGCGCTGGGACATACACACAAAACCAAGACTTTATTCTGTTTGTTGTTTTAATAAAGATTATAGTGTATTTTTTATAAAACTTGGATTCACCTGAATGAGTCTCAGTAGTTTATAAGCAAACTGAAACACACTACCATAGTTCAGTAAATCATTCTAAAATAACAACTGAAAGGCTTTACCTTTAATACACAAAGGTGGTGTTTTAGGGAAGATAAAGTGGCAAGGCACTTTAGCAGATTAGGAAGAAGGGAAGCTGCCATACCAGTCAGTGATGAGAAAGAAAGCAGGCCTTATCACACCTCTCTCCAGGTATTTAAAGAAAACTATCAAGTCACTTCTCAGTCTCCTCTTCTCCAAACTAAATATATCAAGCTCCCTAACTCATTCCTTATCAGGCTTGGTTTCCAGGCCTTTGATCATCCTGGTCACAGTTTTCTAGACACACTCCACCTTGTCAATATCCTTATTGAACTGTGGTGCCCAGAACTGGATGTAGTATTTTAGGTGAGGTCTGACCTAAGCAGAATAGAGTGGCACTACCGCTTTCCTTGAACTGCACACCATAGTCCTGTTGATGCAGTCTAGAATTGCACTGGCTTTTTTGGTTACTGCTTCACTATGTTGACTCATGTGTTTAGTTAGTGGTGTGCTATGACCTCTTGATCTTGGACACTTTGATCCTGTGAAAGACAGTTCTGTGAATGACACAGGGCAAGGCAGAATAAAAGCCTGTGTGGAAACTTCCCAGTATACTGTCTATACATTAGCCAGCTGTGGCTGTTTAGGTTTTCATTCAAGAGTCTTTCCCAATTCTGTAGATGATGGGGATTGAACCAGGGAACTTCTGCATACAAAGCAGGTTCCTTATCACTGAACTATGGCTTTTTGCCACCATCAACAGCAAATGAGATTAAACTCCAAGCCTCTTTTGTAATGTTAATAAATCTGTAATCCTACACCCACTTTCCAGGCAGTAAGCCCTGCTGAACATAATGGGACTTTTTGAGTGCACAGCTTGTGCTATGATACAAATACGATGATGATGGTAATCAGTGGTGTGTGTGTGTGTGTGTGTGTGTGTCTTTCAGGATGTGGGTGAGGCTCTGTGAATCATACAGAGTTATCAGGGATGGTGAAACCTTTGCCCTTTGCTTCAAATTCTCCAGCCATTAAGCACTGCTAACTGCTGTCCTACTCCTAACCAATGTGACTTTGGATTGCCAGGTCACAACCTAGTCATTTCAAATTGCCATGGCCAGTTGAGAAAATATGCAGCAATTACACTGTGACACTGGCCTGCCTTTCACCACTCATTTCTCTATAGCTACAAAACATCTTTTGACTTGATCAGCTGGCCTCCATCATGGTCATGTAAGCCAAAAGCCGTTCGCATTTCAAAATCCTCTCCAAAACAAGAGACCTTTGCTGTATCAAATCTGACATAATGACTAGGAAGCCATCTCCTTGGGATTACCTCCCTCCTAACCTCATCTCCCACAGCTCCCCTGCATTTGTACACTATACTCAACTGGCAAGTTACATGGACATCTCCTCTACCTCTAGACAAAGCACCATACCTTCCTGAATACATCTTAGCTACCAAATTCTTTTTTTTTTCAATTTAGTTTCAAAAGTGCTGCAAGATCCCTTTGCATACAACTTACCTTGTCTGATTTCATGAAGCTAAGCAGGATTGAGCCTACTTAGCACTTGGATGGGAGACTACTAAAGAACACCAGGTAGAACTAAGAAGAAATGTTGGAAAAGACCTTGGAGAACCATTACTAACGGTCAACCCTGAGCTGTGGGACTCAGTATAAGACCTGCTATGATTCTAATCTCAACTAAACATGGAGCCTGCTCCTCTGTTCTTTGTCACCCCAACACTTTGGATCACCCTCTGTGCCCTACTCCAGGAATCTGCAGCCATGATTGCTGTGTTGTAGATACTCCAAATTTTCCCTTCATTTACATTCTTTTAATAAACATTTTCTCTTAATTTGGACTGGAAGTTTGGAGTGCGAGTTTTCTGACAGTGACTGGCCCGAAATCACCCAGTCAGCTTTATGGCTGAATATAGACTTGAGCCACTATCTCCCAACTCCCAATCCTTTATGCTAATCACTACATTGACCCTGAACTACCAGTTGGATTTTCATGTCTCCCTTTGATGGGTATATAGAGGCTGGAAGGAAGGCAATCCTTCCCTTTTAACACCACAATCCCAGTGCAACCCAATAGAGTCCCATTCAATCAATCTCAATGCAACCCAATAGAGTCCCATTCAATTAGCACATTTTAGACAATGTAATTTCTTGAATCATATCCAGAGGCTACAGAAAGATTGTGTTACATTGGCCTTTTCCGCACTTTTTAGAATGGTGCAGAGCGTCCCTCAGCGAGGACGTTTGCACTTGGGAGCGGACTGGGTCCAGACTACTTTGTGTAGTTCCGGACTTCAGCCCGTTCCGGAACAACCAAAAGTGGTCGTTTTCCATGCTATTGAAAGACCGCTTAAAACAGGTCTTTCAACAGCATGGAGCACGCCACTCCGTGGCTGCGCTCCAGTGCAGATTTGCAGGCTCACACCAGTGCAAGCCTGCAGATCTTCCGGGGATGGGCTTTAGGCTGGCGAGCTTCACTGGTTGGTGGAGAGCCTCCACCAACCAGAAGCTGCCATTTTCGTCCCCAGAGCAGTGTGTAACGCAGCCACGCACTGCTCTGGACCAGCCTGGATCCGCCGAGGGAGCACTCCAGTCTGGTGAGTACCAGAACGGGGCGATTTCTTCACCAAGTGTGAAAAAGGCCATAGCTCCCCTGGGACTCTTGCAGAGGATCAAAAGAGATGAGACTAAATAATTAATAAACTTGTATGCTTACATACACATTGAACTGGACGAGTTTTTGCATTTGACCCTAATATCTGGCAGGCATAATTGACAAACTAACTAACTGAAAAGCAAAGGCACTTGGATACTCCCCTTACCACACAAATCAAATCACCACACAAATCAGGCACCCCAAAGTGCCTGATTTAGTACACTGAGCACATTTCAGAAATGCAGTTCCTTATTCTAAAAGAGGCTTCTAAAATACTTAGAAATGGTAACTGCAAAAACTCAAAACACATTAAGAAGCTTATGAGGTGTGCAAAAGATTGCAACAACCCATTTTCTTATAATAGTAAAGAGATATCTCATTCCTTGACAAATATATGTTGTGATAGGATGCAAACTTGATGTAAACTTGAATCTGCTTCTTTTACACCAACTGCTTCTTTTAAAAGTAGGCAGGCTTTATTAACTACTATTCCACAAGTCTCCTGACATCTATCATTCAAGATAAAGCAAACATTCAGTTTCTTGGAGACAGAATTTATATATACAGAAAAATACTGAAATTCTAAATGTACATTTTACTGAGTGAAAAAGGAAAAGAAAAAAATGCTTGGTTGATTGCTTCTCTTTTTGCAAATCTACAGTAATATATCTGAAACAGACTAGAGCACGAAGAAAAACCTCGGTAGTTGTTGTGTGCCTTCAATATACTATTTATGGTAGAAGATTTGGACCTGGTTTGCACGTACAGCACAAGAAAATTGTTTCTGATTTATGGTGATCCTACCGTGACCCTATCTTGGAGTTTTCTGGGGCCGAGAGCATGTGATGCACCCAAAGTCACTCTGTGGTCTGTTTTATATACAGAGCATATTTGGCTACAGGTATGGAAAGTTAATAGCAGCAATTTAAGAGGAACTATTGTTCCTCATTAGTTTGGGCTGCCTCTTTTACAATTTGCAACACATTTACAACAGTGGCAGAGATTCAATCAAAATCCTTATTTAATTCTTTTGGAATTAGGTTTTCAGTGTCCCAGTCCAGAACATCTTCTTCCAGGGGAGGAGTCTTGCTCCCTGTTATTCTATTATTCAACCTCAATGGAATGTTGTTGCTGCAGCCAGCAATTATTTGCTGGAAGGGATCCTGATTTTTTTAAATTATTCCATATAAAACAAATTTATCCTAGGGCTAACCATATTTTACAAAGTTACCCAATATCTTTTAAGACAATACTTGAATAGCCTGAAGTAAGAAAAAACCAGTCTGCAGCAGCAATTTTGCACATCTATTATGTTCAGGCAGGGCACAAGGGAAGGTACTCCACCACTGTATCAGTGGAATAGCCACACTACCTGTATGTTAGGTGTGAAGAACTATGAACCTCCAGAGGTTTTTCACCCATAACTTCCACCAGCCTTGGTCAGCATTGGCAACTGTGAAGGATAATGAGAATGGTGGGGGGGGACCCAAATGTGTGGGCTATAGTTGTCCACTCAGACCAGGACTAGTGAGAGTAGTGATTTCAGTTAACCTAGCTCTGTATTTCTCTGTAAAACTGATATGTTGTCCACATTCATAAGCTACATGGTGCACGCATGTCTATCTTTGGGATGGGCCCACACTGAAAAATACATGATTTTTTGCATCTTGTTCAGTCTATATAAAAGGGAAAACTTTCCAGCTTTCGCATAGAGGGCATCTTTTTATAGCAAGGGAGGTCTGGTAGTCCTAATACACAACACACTATACACTCTCCAGTCCCATTCTTGATGCTATTTATCCTCCAGTTTTCTCTCTCTCAGTCCTCCCCACATCTGTTTTATGAATACTTTTCAGTGATTACTGTTTGTTTCCATGTGTGACTGGTAATATTATAACTCCTACTGGTCAGGTCAAACTGTGAACCGTTAACCCTGTTTTATAGCTTTCTCCTCTTTCGAGCTCAAGTGTGGAGAAAAGATATGTGGGTGGGTAATCAGTGCTCATCCTCCATCTCCTCTCTGGAGAGGTTGGTCACTTTATTGGTGGGATGGGAGATTATTTCTCAATATGCCCCATACTATTGCCAAGCCAATATTTTTATTTTAAAATCTGCTTCTCCATGGCTACACATGCATTTCCTGGATTTACACACTCAAACCAAAATGGCAACCCTGACTCTGAGTTTCTTTTGCCATTGCAGCACTGTGTGCCATGTGCTTGTGCTATAAATACAAATGATAAAACACATGTAACCTCCTCCTACCTTTCCCACAATTACAGCACTATGCATTGGCATGTGGCACATAATTGTGTTATAAATACAGAGGATACTACACTGTAGTTCTTTACATATGACCAACAAGCAGCTATTGCATGTGCAGAAAAAGTAACTGTCACCACTATTACTGCGGTTTGGGCCTACCTGGTGATAGCACTAGATATCTCTTTTGATATTAAAATCATTCGGCCTTACTCTGCCACCCCGCTCCACATGTTTGCGAGGCCTCCAGACAAGCACATAAACAGGCACGGCCGGTAATTGTTGGACATTCCATTCTCCACCTAGGCAGGCAGAACAAAATCACTCCGTTGCTTCAGGGACCTCCCTGCAAACACCTCTTGCTTAAGCGCGACTCTAAACAAAGATGCCCGGTCTCGAGCCGATAGTCTTAAAAAGCCAAGCTAAGCACCTGGTATTTGCATACTGGCTATACTATTGTTACATCTGCGCTAAGCCCATCATGTTAAACTTGACCTTTGCCAAAGCTTTGTCCTGCTCCAAACTCGCATTGTTCTCACCGAGTATGGCATGGCCTGTATGCACAATCAACCCTATAAAAAGCCCCCGATTCCAAGAGCACCTCGGATTGCTCTGGACTTCCATCCAGCCTTGCTGCCACTTTGTCTGGCGAGCTCCCCTCGGCCTCCACGCTGAGTTTCTTCCCTACCACCTTCCGCTTCTTCAGGACTACGAGAAAAGGTGCCGTATCACCCATTTCCCCCGAAAATCCTTATTTCTAATTCTTCCGTTAGCTGTGTGGTTGTGGTGTCTTTACTGTTTGTTTGTCTTTTAATAAAAACATCATTTTTGCTATTTTAAAGCTGTCTGACTGCTTGACTGACCTGACCCCGTAGACATTGGGTTGCAAGATCCTGCTATGTTACCCTGCCTCTCGCTAGTTTTAGTGAGTGCTCCAGTTAATTTCCCCAACTTTGTGTTTGTGTTTTGGTTATTTGGGAACCCCTCCTGGGACCCCCAGAGAACAGGGTAACACTACAATGCCTCAGAAGCAAAGTGTGCTCTAGTGTGGAGCAATTTCCATTTCATAAAATACAGAGAGAGAAAGAGTACATTTAGGATCCATTTTTAATTTGATAGCATCAAATACAGTAGAGTCTCGATTATCTGACATAAACGGGCGGGCTGATAGTCGGATAGCTGAAAATGTCGGATAATCCAGAGAGTTGCCGATTTTCCTCTCCGGACTGTGGAAAGACAGGGAGGGAGGGAGGAAAAAAAGAGGCAGAGCAAAAGAGAGAGGGGGGAGGGAGGGCGAGCGAGCAAGAAAGCCTGGGAGAAGGTACAGAGCGAGGCACCAGCTTCCTGACACGGCATCCTCGGGGTCTGGATCTCTTCAGCCGGCACCCAGCAACTTTCCCTTTCTGAGAGCCCCTGCTTCGGAATCAGGGACCTAGAAGCCAAGGAGGAAGGCTCAGCAGCTCAGAGCTGGGGTTCCCCCCTCCCCGAGGCCATCCCAGCCTCCCCTCCTGGATTTCCTCTGAAGGATCGATGGGGGTGGGGTTCAGAAGGAGTGAGGGAGGGAGGCAGAGAGGGAGGGGGAGGCTTTTTTTTTTTTGAGAAGGCAGAGTTAGCAGAAAGAGGCAGACTTAGCAGCCCAAGAAGCAACGAGTGAGTGGCAGAGTGGAGGGTTGGGAGGCATATCTATGGGGGGACTAGTGCTCCTGGAAAACAGCTCCCCCAAGCAGCTGTGACGTCGGATAATCCGGAATGTCGGATTACCGCAGGACGGATAATCGAGACTCTACTGTATGTGGTTGGATGATGTAAGGCAGGATAATTCTGCAGAGGACACCATAGCTGAGCTGAGTGAGGTGACTCAAAACTGGTGCTGGGCTGACTTCAAATTTCACGGAGCAATCATTTTGTTGGGTGCAGACTTCAGAATCTCTGTGGCAATCATGAGGTTACTCCAGGCTGTTTGGAACACAAGGTGTGTGTGGATATAGGTATTTGTATCTGCAAGGATGGAACTATAGTCCAAAAATCTTAACATTTCCAAGCTCTGCACCAATCACTCCAAGGGTGACATTCTTATTTGATTTTACATTATAAATTTAATTCAGGTGCTTATCACACTAGTTAGCTCTGTTTGAAAATTGCTTCTCCTGTATTCAGAAAGGTAGAAGAATGGCAATACACCATCACTGCATTTGTGCTTCAGTTTGTCTTGTAGGGATGGGGCCAGGGGAAGCAGTTCACTGCGGGCAGCAATGTTTTGGGGGCATCCCGGCTGGTAGCCACCCCCCACGTGCCCCCATTTACCACAGCCACGCCCCACACACAGTGGCCACACCCCTTGTGCTGTAGCCTCCCCTCCCACCCCCCCTCCACACACTCCAAGCTCCACAATTGGCTTCAGTGGCATTATTTCCCACTTGAAATATAACCACACCATTTAAACCACTCTGTTTGCTCTGCCTCCTGCTCTACGATTGATGTGATTTTTTAAAGGGAAACTGTAATTCCACAATTAATGACACAATGATGTAACCATCACACTCCTTGTCCAGATCAAGAAGATGAATACACACAACATCACTTCCAACATGGTTCCCTATGCTTTTTGTTGTAAGCCAACACTTGCCCACTTTTGTTTTTGCGTATTGCTTTTTAAACTTTGTATGTTTACACTATGGCCATTTCTGCACTATACTGTTATAGTGCTATTATTCCACTTTCAACATCCCATGGAATCCTGGGGTTTGCAGTTTAGGGAGGGCATTTAGAATTCTCAGTCAGAGTGCTCTTTGGACTTAGTCAACTATAAACCCCAGAACTCCACAGGATGTTGAAAGTAGAAGAAGAGCGCTATAACAGTGTAAGGCAGAAATGGCCTATATTTACTCTTTAAGCTTTTCCTGAAGCCCACGGTCTCTCTGAGTCTTATTCCTTAACAAGATTTCATTGGAATTATACTATTGTACTACTCCCTTTATTAAAAAAGATTAAAAGAAGGTAAAAGAAAAAAAAACATGCCAGAGAAAGAATAACGAACATATAGAAGCCCTTGGGAATCCTGAGGTCCTCCTAGCTCAACCACCAGACATAATCAGGGGTTTCTTTTTTCAAGATCCCTGGGGAATCCCAAGGGAGGAACAATCAAAACACACCCATGCCATGCCCATTACATTCTCAATATTGCAACCAAGCAAAACAAGACATTTGCCTCCCACATGGTTACAAGTGGGATGCAGGTCATTAACAGGTTGTTTCAAGTGGGAAAAAAAATATTCAGTTTCCAAGTGACCCAACAGCAATACAACACCTGGAGAATCACAGCAGGTGATACGCTGAAGGCAAAGACACATTTAATACAATGCAATTACAGTATCTCAGTGTTGTCTGATAAGCTCCTTAATCTTTAAAACGGTTTTGCCCTGGTATCCTCCAAGCTGTTTAGACCAGAACTCCTATCATTTGTGATGATTGGCCATGCTGGCTGGAAAAATGGGAAATATAATTCAGAACAGCTGATATGCACCAGCTTGTAAGAAAGCTGATTTAACTCAACCTCTGCTAACCTTCCTTTCTTCTGTGACCTTTATAGTGTTCTTTTTAATTCTTCCTCATTTCCTTCTCTGCAGCCCATAGAAAGTTCCCCTCTCTCTCTCCTTTGTGCTGTATCTCACTATCTATGTCTATATTTGAGCCTTGGGGAGAGGCAGGTAATAATAATAATTACTGCTACTATTATCCCCTCTCCTTTCTTATCTGCTCCCCAGACAGTGCCAAATTTATACACAAATTATGTGAGGAAGCATGTTTTACATCTCAATTTATTAATGGCCCAAAAATATAAAATATTTTGTTAATATTATGGGACTTTTTAAGGAAGTATCTTAGGGTGTTCTTGTCCCAAAAAGTACCTATTACAAGCACTAGATCTGAACTGTACTTTCTTGCACTGAAAAACATCTATGGTTGTGAAGTGGTCCCAACAGGCATTATTGCCTTTAATATAGCCTCAGCTTTATAAATTGTGCTTTATTGTTGCATTTCGTTTGTATCTGTGGTTGAGCTTCCCCCACCCCATATGTCCCTCCTCCTTCCTTTCTTTGCCTGTCAGTTAGTGAATATCACCTTAAGAGATCTGGCTATAGGGATACAATGAATGAATGAATGAATGAATGAATGAATGAATGAATGAATGGGATAGACCTCTACTCATTTTTCCTCATTGACATGGTAGCACAAGCATCTATAATATGCTGTGTAGAACATGGGCAACTAAGATTGGAAATGAGGGGCTCCAAACAATTTTTTGTAGGAAAAACTGAACACTCACCCATCTTGCTGATTTTGATTTCTCTAGCATCTATAAATACTACGTCTACATTGTTTGTTCAGCCTGTTCCAGAAAAACTATAATCACTCACACACACCTAAAAAGTGCCCCAGTTTTGTTTTGCAAGTTCCTTCCCCTGAAATATAGCCTATAGCACCTGCTATTTGTTGCAGTCTCATATCCAAGTACTAACCAGTGGTAGCCCTGCTTAGCTTCTTTGAAGTGGGGACAGAGTTGTACCATTATCAAAATGCTGTTTTTAAAACCATGTGGGGAGGAGAAAGGTGATTACAGCTTCCAAAGCTGTATGGGACTTCCTTCTTCCCCTTCTGGAAATAAAGCTTCTTACATGACCCCTAAATCCAGATAAAAGCAAAAGAGTGGCTTTTGCAGAAGTTGGGGGGAAGCAAGAAGTATTAAAACTGGGACTAAATTCCCCCCCACAACCTTTTGCAATATAAATTATATTAGGAGAAAAATGGAACAGCAGAAACATTGTGAAGAAGCCTCCCACCACCACTACTGTCACAAATGCTATCTAAATACTATCCTGCTACAAAAGCTCAGTGTGAAAAAGTCCTCTCATACACAAATATGCAGATACAAACAATTAAAGCATTCTTAGAAAGCTGATTTAAGCCATTTAAGTATAGGATTTCATTTCTGCAGAATTAAAGTTCTTGGCACAAAATTTTGAATCAATTTTTATTCATATCTCCTTGATGGTGTCTGATTGCATTATTACTAACTCATAATTAGTTCCTAATGCAATGCAGAATGTTACGCTTTATCCCCTTGTAGTCATTAATTACAGGTATAAGTGAACAGAATTGTGCAATAAAGACACCTGGCTCATTGTTGAGATAATAATTACTTTTCTTCATCTTGTGATAGCAAAAGAAAAGTATGGCATGGATTGTCATTTTCCAGAATATATCCATATGTCCAGGTCTGTACAATATTTGACCAAACCAAGTTAAATATGCTAAATAAAGATGCACACCTCTAAGCTATCACAAGTAGATGACAATTATTCTGGTTTGTTGTTGTTAACTGCTGTCGAGTTGCTTTTGACTGATGGTGACCCTATAAATGAGAGATCTCCAAGTCACCCTATCACCAACAGCCCTGCTCAGGTCTTGCAGATTCAAGATTGTGGCTCCCTCAGTTGAGTCTATCCATTCATAATGCAAGCTTCCTCTTTTTCTACTGTCTTTTTCCTTACCAAATGTAACTGTTTACAGCAATACTACTCAAACTAGTGGTCCATGAACAGGTGCTGATTCGTGAGTTATCAGCTGCCAGTTCTTAGTGAGTTTCCAGGAAAGAAACAATTGCAACCAATGGTCACAAAGATGATACTGGTCTATGGTGTGTTGGAGAAAAAAATGGGTGGCCCCCCCATGTCAGATGGCTTGAGATACATTGCTCTACATTCTCCCCAAGTCTTTCAGACCTAGATGGGCAGTAAAAGGGAAAAGTTTATCTAACGTAGCTCTATATAAGCCAATGTACATCAGTGTGAGAGCTCACCCGAACTGCCAAAAAGTGCTGGTACATGTTAGCCTAGTCTGCACCTGGAGTACATGACACAACATGGTTGTTCCTGCCCATACATCCCATCACACCTCAAACATTCTGGGATTTGTTGTTTTAATTTACGTGCGGTGTGGGAAGGGGTTTCTTCCCCTCCCAGATGGGTACTGAGGAAAAGAAAGAAAATGCACACACCTATCCATATTGTCATTAGTATATGGGAGGAAATGAGTTAAGGAAGCCAGCTGGGGTCCTGCTTAATCCTTTTTACTTCAAAGTACCTATCAGTCAGTTATGCTTCACACCATTGAAAAATGGATTTTAAACCCTTCTCCAATGGGCAGAAAGGAGTGGGTTTAGCAGCTTCTCTTCTCTTATTCCTCCCGCTGTCAAAACCCATAGCCTTCTAGGTTACATCTATTTTTAAAAAACAAAACTCACATACCTTCCAACAGTCCTGATTTGGCAAGGACAGCTTTCATTAATTCTCTGCTCTCTCACTCTTACAACTGCTTTTAAAATGTCCCATTTTTCTCTCTTCTCCTCCCACTTCTCCCTTCATCCACAGTTTACTTCAACTGATGCAAACTGGGTTCAAAATGCAAAAAAATAATTTGCCCTCAACTCAATTAACTTAGCAGGGAGGAGAGGAGAAGAGGGATTGAATCTTGTCCTTCCCCATAGGCTCAGGCAAAAGGAACTTGCTGGAGCACTTCCTAACTTATCTGTTCTTCCTCTATAATAATTTTTGCTACTTTGACTATGCTCTGATGTTGCTTAGCCACACGTCTTCCAGTTTTCATCTGGCTGACTATTACTGTACTCTGAGTACAGTTGTGGGGTGGGTGGGGATTAATTGGATTTTATGAGATTCAACTATCTTGCTGAAATTCTCTACCTCTAGAGACTTGCTATGAGAGGAAACATGCCTAATATAGAGAATGGGCACATTTGCAAGTCTAGGTCCTAGCCATTTCAGAGAAATAAAGTACACATTTTAAAATGGGATTGGCTAAAAACATTTACGTTGAAAAACCGCATATATATGTGCTTTAGTCCAATGATATTAATCTTTTCTTTACCGTGGACCCTCTTTAAATATCTGTTGTTCCTGTGGACCACCAGGACTTAATTTGAGTTTTTAAACCCTAAAGGGTACCAAATATATATTTAAAGTTGCTCATCCAGGGTCTTCAAATTTAGAGAGAAGGGAGAAATAAATAAGAGCACACACTTTTATTATAATATTTCATTGGAATGATTCCATACAAATTCATTCATTCTCTCTCTCTCCCCTCTCTCCTTTTACTGTAAACACAGACCCCAAGTTAAGAACTGCTGCTTTAGTCAATGAAGAAAGATTTGTACATCTGCTTTAGACAAAAAAAATGATGCATACAAACATGGTCATCTCAGCCAGAGGTAATGCAAATTGGATCAACATACCCAAGTGGCCTGTGAGCCAGCAAAGTGCAATGGGTTGGGCAATGGTGACCAAGGCCATGGAAACTCCCTGGTGACCTTGCACAAGCCACACTCTCTCAATCTCACAGGAAGGCAAAGGCTCCTCTGAAGAAAACTTGCCAAGAAAACCCCGTGACAGGGTTGCCTTAAGGTCACTATGAGTTAGAAATAACTTGTAGGCACACAACAAAGTGGCCAAAGAAAAAAGCAGCAGCTCAGAACAACTAAAACTAAGGAGACAAGGCTGTGTGAGAAGAAACAGCTTTAGGGCTCAGCCCCAATATACATTTTTTTGGTATAAAAACATGAACCTACTCCACCTCACCCCTACATGGTTGCTCTGAACCCTTAGTTTTAAAACTCATTCTTTTTTTAAAAAAGGGAAAACATGTACAAAGGGAGTCTGAACACCCAAAGAGGATTTTAGGGAGTGTGGATATCCACTGCAACATGTTGATGCATTTCCCATATTGCAATAATGGATAATGTCATCTACAGTCATGCTGGCTGAGTAAATATAAAGTCAGGTTATGACAGGGACAAAGTTATTAGACCCGATTGTCAGCTCACCAGAAGAAAGGCAACACTTGGTATAATCCCAGGCAGTGGGCAGGAATTTGCTGTGAGACACAAGGGATGTTGAAACTGCTTAAAAACAGCATCCACAAATATCTTGAGAAGGAGTCCCATCACATCCAGCAGGACTGTTCCAATGCTCTAGAGCAGTGATTCCCAACCTGAGGTACATGTACCCCAGAAGCATGCAAAAGAAGCATGCAAAAAAAAAGAAGCATGCAAAAAAAAAAAAAGGAATAATGGTAGGAAACAGCACATACATCAACAGTGCAAGATAAGATACAAGTCAAAAAATGTGAAATCATAATGAGTGGTGAATCAGATTTCCTTCATTATTTAACCTTGAGAAAAGCCCCAGTCCTTTGCTTTGTTATTTTGGTAAATGGTGGAGAGTACCTCCCTAAACAATGTGTTGCAAACATGCCACTACAGTGTGCATGCTGGGAGTGTGCCCCTCACAGGCTCAGCATTCACTTTCCTCTACTTTGCAAACATTTGGGCACTGTCATGCTGGTACTGGTGGATATATTAGTGGGCACCACAGTCAGTTCTGTGGGAAATATTCTATGAGTGAGTTCTCTCATATCTTCTCTATATCTCTTTGCTTTGTCTGTTCACTTTAATATTCCATTACTTTTTAATTCCATTATTGAGCTATTTATTTACAATTACATCATACAAACTTGAAATAACAGCAACTATATTAATTACAAACATTTTGCTAATATAAATGGTACCATTCACAGAAACAGGCTGCCAATGGGTATGGAAATGAAAAAAAGTTGGGAAGCACTGTTCTAGAGACTACTTCGGTTTTCCTGCATTTAAGAGAGAGAGTTTCCACTGAAAAAGAAAAGTGGAGCCTGGAACAATTACTTTTTTGGTATTATAACTCCTAGAATCCCCTAGTCAGCACAGCTACTGGCCATTCCACTGGGACATTTTGGAAGCTGTAGGTCAAAAAGACTACATTTTTGGGAGAGGAAAAATCATGGTGTTACCGCAGTTTCTAGCCTGGACTTGTGGGATATTAGATATCATTTTGGTATCAATAATTTGGCCTTCTTTACCTTTTCCTCTCCATGTGCTGCGAGGTCCCCTGGGCAAGCTCACAGACAGGCATGGCCGCTAATCACTGTAATATTCCACACAAATACAGGCAGGCCAGAAATAGCCGTCCCGCCACTTCAGGAGACCTCAAAGGCAAGTACCACATTATGTATGCATGCTACTCACAAAGAACTCCCTGCCCCGAGCAGGCAGCTTGATTAGAAGAATCCTCATCTGTCAAGCACTCTGCGTTTGCATACTGTCTACTCTATTGTCAATTTGGACTTAACTCAATCATGCTAAATTCTGACTTTTCGGAGGCTTTGTCTCCAGCCCGAAACTCATTGTTTTCTCCAAGTATGGACTAGCCTACGGCCACATTTCCCCCTATAAAAACCCCTGACTTTGAGAGCTTCTTTGGATTGCTCCCAACTTCCATCCCGCCTTGCTGCCACTTTGCTTGGTGAGCCTTCCCCTCAGTCCCACATACTGAGAACTCCATACCTCCAAACTTCTGCTGCAGACTACCCGGGCTTCAGGACAGGTGTAGTATTACCCAAACCAACAACTCCTCTAAAAATCCCTCTATCCCACTCCAACCTTTATTTTTATAGTTATCTGAGTGAGTGTGCTGCATACACTGTTTGGTTGTATCTTAATAAAACAATGATTATTATTTCACTTCTGTTTGCTCCTTTACTCGGCCTGACCCCGTAGACATTGGGTAAAAGATCTCGCTCCGTTGCCCTGCCTCTCGTATTGCTAGCTTGTGCTCTTTGACTAATTTCCTCAACTTGTTTAACTTGGAGCGCACTTACGTGTCCCTCATGGGACCCCCAGAAATCAGGGTAACAGAGGATCTGTTTCTATATTGTGAATTCACCTACTAGTGCTGAAAATCAGCCTGGTAAACAGGGCCAAAATTCTTTTTTTAACCCAGTTTAAAAGGGAAAAAAACAACACTCCCAATGTGCTTTTCATCAAAGGAGGATGTTCCCATGACAGAAAGGCCAAACAAAAGTTGGATTCAAATCCTGTTTGCATGCATGTCATAAAACAACAGAAGGTAAATATTGGACCATTAAAAACAGCTTCCACCCCCCGCAAATTTTCCCATGCAGAATGCAAGACTCTTTTGGTGCCAGTTTCATCTCTGAAGAACCTCTTCTTTGTTTTTCTCTGCTTTGTTAATATTTTCCCTGTACCCATCTTCTCTGGAGTCTTGGCTCTTTGGGTTTACATTCTTTACATGACATCTACCCACAGTTTGGGAGGGTGCTGAGATAAAATCTGGCTCAGGTAAATCAAACTCATAAACACTTGAACATTGTATCATAGAGAGAATCAGTAAGCCATTGCTTATCATCCGTGTCCCAGATGGGATAGGATAATGGCATTAGCTGATGCTTTAATTTTCAGTAGTGTGACAATTAATTATCCTTGTGATTTGTTATTCTTGGGAAGAGGTGTAATTTTAAATTAGAAACAAGCTGCTTCTATTGTTTGTGTTTTTTAGCTTCAGATATTTTAATTGTTGTAAAGGACCTTGAGGTTAGTTTGTTTTTTAAAGAAATATGTCTGACAAACCAAATATGAAGGAGGAGGAGTGGGGGGGGGATTTAGATAGGAAATGTTAAATACACAAATATAGAATGGGTGACACTTGGCTTGAAAGCAGTTGTCAGGTACTGATTAACTAGCTTTCCAAGAAAACACTCTTTGAGTGCAGCAGCTGTGTTTTATTGAGGTAGAGCAAGCAACATAGAAACTTGGTAAATGTTGCTAGGACTGAAGCACACTGGTTAGCAGGCAAGTTGTACAGTTAAGCATAGAATCACAGAATCATAGAGTTGGAAGAGACCCCAGGGGCCATCAAGTCCAACCCCCTGCTATGCAGGAACACCCATCAAAGCATTCCCAACAGATGGCCATCCAGCCTCTGCTTAAAAACCTCCAAAGAAGGAGACTCAACCACACTCTGAGGCAGCATATTCCACTGCTGGACAGCTCTGACCATCAGGAAGTTCTTCCTGAGGTTCAGGTGGAATCTCCTTTCTTCCAGCTTGAATCCATTGCTCCTTGTCCTAGTCTCTGGAGCAGCAGAAAACAAGCCCGCTCCCTCCTCAACATGACGTCCCTTCAAATATTTAAACATGGCTATCATGTCCCCTCTTAACCTTCTCTTCTGCAGACTAAACATACCCAGCTCCCTAAGCCGTTCCTCATAGGGCATGGTTTCCAGACCCTTCACCAGTTTGGTCACTCTTCTCTGGACATGTTCCAGTTTGTTGATGTCCTTCTTGAATTGAGGTGCCCAGAACTGGACACAGTATTCCAAATGAGGCCTAACCAGTGAAGAATAGTGGTACCATTACCTCCCTCGATCTAGACACCACACTCCTATTGATGCAACCAAGAATCATGTTGGCTTTCTTTGCTGCCGTGTCACACTGCTGACTCATGTTCAGCTTGTGATCTACCAAGATTCCTAGATCCCTTTCACATGTACTGCTATCCAGCCACGTGCCCTCCATCCTGTATTTGTGCATTTCATTTTTTCTGCCTAAGTGTAGGACCTTACATTTCTCTCTGTTGGAATTCATTTTGTTAGCTTTGGCCTAGCTCTCCAATCTGTCAAGGAGCATACAAATTTGGATACAAACAGCATAAATGTCACCTCACCTCCCAGACCCCAAGTTTCCCCAGTGCTCTGGATGTTTACATACTTTCATCCTCAGAACCTGAACACCTCTCTTGTTTTTAACCTCCTTTTAACCACCTGGTTATTCTCACAGTGCCTCCCTGAGATCCTTCATTCCATTTCCTTCATGTTCCCCACTTCCCTGGCTGAACGCCCTTGGGCACTTCTCCAAACACTTGGAAGCCTTTGATCCCATGCCCGGATACATACAACAAATGGTTTTCAATACATTATTGCAAGCTGTTTGATATGCAATATGTTGTTACAAGTGTCTATTAGCACTTGTTCCATTGTTGCCACAGAGTAATCTATTTCTAAAAGCTAGCTAAGCAAAGGGACTTTTCTCTTAATACTATGGCAAGAGCTGAGCCTCCTGACAGCATTACATGTGAAAAGGAGCTAGAGGTCTTAATAGACTGCATGCTAAACATGAGTTAACTGCATGATTCAGTGGCCAAAAAAAGTCACTGAGCTGCAATTATGAGCTGCATCAACAGCAATATAGAGTCCAGATCACCAAAAACACAGCCTTACCACAAAAAATCTACTACATTCTTTCTTGTCTGAAATATCCATTAGGAAGGAAAGCACTTTTTATTACCAAAAAAATCTGTTTCTTGTATAATAAAAAGTCATTACCAATTACCATCAAAAATAACATTTTTTTGTTTACTACCCAAATTATACCATGTTCTTTCTCATGTCATAAAAACCTGTAGTAGAATACACACACACACACACCCTACATCTACATATATAAAAATGGTGGAATTTTTATAGTAAGAAAATATTATTTATCCATTTGTGATAAGGAAAAGCACTTTCCTCATTTCATATCTTTAAATCTTGTCTCAAGTCAAGTTATCTTATATCTAAACTAGAAATGATATGTTAACTTGCAGACACTGCTGTTCTGATCTTAATCCTAGACCTGACCAGCTCCAAAGCAAGTTTATCTAGTTTCTGGTAATCTTATCTCCTCCTCCTCATAATTTACATTTTCTTTTATATAGAGCAGATGTGGGGGGAAGATGTTTTCTAGAATGAGACATTTCACCTCTCTTGTGTACTTTTAAGAAATATGTAGAATATGATTGTATTCCCTGCTATACATTAGCATGTATACATCATAGCTGTGAAACATTTAACAGCTAATATTATGGAATATTAATATTCTGGGATCCTGGACCAATTCTAACCACTTGAAATGA
Source organism: Ctenosaura bakeri (assembly GCA_948474755.1). NCBI lineage: Eukaryota > Metazoa > Chordata > Lepidosauria > Squamata > Iguanidae > Ctenosaura > Ctenosaura bakeri. The sequence continues at coordinate 40,705 of CAOLHI010005235.1, read as the reverse complement.
CCAACAAAAAGTGGCCATCAATGAGCCAAACCAGAGTCAGACAACTTGTCATTTTTCAAATCAAGTGCAGCTTGAAAGTGACCCCCTCAAAACCTCCTTTTGTGCTCCCTAGCCCTCCTACCCTCAAAACCCCAGATGCCTCAATTCGTTCTTACAAAGTTGAATAATGGGGGCTTACCAGAAGACCTCCCCAAACATGCAAAAACTGTCCACAAACACAGTGGTTTGCTTCATTTTATCTCTGATAATTCTCCATCCCTTTTAAAAAAAAAAAAAAACCTTGAAAATTGGAACCAGACTCAGGTCCTTCCCCAAACTGCAAAACCTAGGATTCCATAGAATGTTGAAAGTGGAATAGTAGCACTACAACAGTCTAGTGTGGAAATGGCCTTGATGTAAACATCACTTCCAGTGCACTGCCAACAGCAGCATGGCCTTTGGGTAGATCAGCAGTGGCAAAAATTGGCCCTCCTCTCCCATGGTAGTTATTCAATCCTGTTCTAGATGTTGCTGAACTCTCATCGTCCTTTCCCACCAAGTATGCTCCTTAAAGCTAAAGACCAGCAATACGTAAACAGCCATATGTTGTCTACCCATGATCTAAACATTTCAGATGAGTGCCTGCCCAACATCTTTTTTTTATGCTTTACTTTGAAAACGTCCAGAGAGCATCACAGGCGCTGCCAATCCTTCTCTCATTCCAAAATATAAGATCTAGAATTGCCTTTGTCAGAATGTATGGTGAGATTTTGGATGATGAACCAGACTTTGGGTCTTTCCACCCTACACTGTTATAGTGCTATTATTCTACTTTCAACTTCCTGTGGAATTCTGGGGTTTGTAGTTTCCTGAGGCCAAAGAGCTCTCTGGCTGAGAATTCTAAATTCCCCTCCCTATACTGCAAACCGCAAGATTCCATAGAATGTTGAAAGTGGAATAATAGCACTGTAAAAGTGTAGCGTAGAAAGGCCCCGTGAAAATGCAGTCATGGCTTTTATCATCAGGCATTCTTCTGGCAAGATATGAATCTAATGTAAACTCAGGGTGACTCATTCTATTTTGGCTCTACCCATTCCACCTCCACTACTTTTAAGCATCTTCTAGCAGGCATAAGGAATGAGTATGCACCTCTAGAGCTCTGCCTCCCACAGCTGTCTCTGTTGATATATTTTACTGTCAACATCCTAACAGAAATAATCCACCCCTAAACCTCCCACAGACAACTCCCATTGATAGCTTGCAATCTCCAGGTAAAAGCCATCCCCTTTCTCCACCCTGTGATACCCAGCTGCCTTCATCTGTCACTAAGGATGTAATTCATTAATTAGACTTCTTCAGGGCTTTAAGTCTCCATACATCCCTCTACTCTCAGTGAGCATCACCATGGAACAGTATCAGTGGATCCTGTTGCTTCTCACCATCTTCTTGACTGGAACCTTCCTGCTTTACCAACAGAGTCGCACCTTCAATTTCTACTGCAAAATGCTCTTCTTCAATGGCTGGATCTTCCTGATGGCCACCATACTAAGTCCATGTGTAACTGTACTCAGGGGGCGAAGTGTGGAGAACATGAAGTGAGTAGAAGGCCTTGGTTCTTTCTTCAACTCTTTGGGGTGATTATGTCTATTGCAGGGGGAGGGGGAAATGTGTCTTCTAAGCACTAGGCATTTCTGCTTGCCTACCAAAAGACAGAGCAGGGGTGATCAATTTATCTGAACCCCTTTTGGCAGTGCTGCTTAGAAACAGGCTAACCTCATAGGTCTGTTATCATAGTCCATCCACATCAGAAAGCCCATTCCCTCCTGATTCAAGTTAGCTGGTAGGCAGTCCTCTCTTGAAGAAATGAAAAGTCTCTTCACGAGTCTCATTTGGATCCTCTGAAAAGGAGTGATGGTACTGCCCTCTTGTATGCCACTGTCTTCTTGGTTTCCATTTCTATGTGATCTCAATTGAAGCTGGCACTGAAGAAATTTAAAAAGTAGGGCCAAAATGGGGCTGGAGAGGGGAGGAGGGAAAAGTGTTTGCCTACTACTAGAAGAACACAGAGAGACTCAAACAAGCAACAAATATACAAAAGTAAGGAAAGATGAGACTGGATCAGGAAATGCTTGAAAAAGAGGGATTACATTTTACTGGTTGGATAAGTACAACAGCATCAAACACCCAACTGCTAGCAGGTTCCAGGAATGCTCTTTCAAAAACCTTTTTATAAGTCAACTAACCAAAAAAACCAAACCAAACCAAACCCAAAACTCACCACTGTGAATGAGCAATTCCTTGTTCCCCCTCTTCCCATTCTGTTTTCCAGCCATAGGGGTTTTCCTTTATTGGTGTCTTTTAAACATGTTGGACATATGTTATAGAGCTTTATAGACTTCTTCTACTCTTTGGGAAGCTGAATTTGTTTGAAGTGATGCAGGTGGCAAAACAAAGTCAGGAAATCAACAGTATAGAGTATAAAATCATATTGTTTTATTAAGAAAGGAAAAAAGTATACAAATTAACATAAATGCTAACTGAATTTCCGTAAGTTGGCGTAGCTAAATGTAAAGACAGGCTATATGTGTATCTATGAATTGTGAGTGAAAAAAAGACCAAAGTCTGATTTGCTCTTTAAAAAAGTGGAAATTTCCCCTGCGGACAGAATCTATATCAGTCTTTCTCAGCCTTTTTACTCTGGAGGAACCTTGAAATAATTTTCCAGTTTCAGGGAATGCCTGCATAATGATTATTATATCTGTAGCTAAAAAGAACGTTGTTTTGCCCAATCAGAATCACTCATAGAACAGCCAGGGACCTCTCACAAAACTCTAGGCTTCTGGGGAACCCTAGGCTGTTTCCTCACTACACTGTTATAGTGCTATAATTCCACTGTCAATATCCTGTGGAATCCTGGGGTTTCCAGTTTAGCTTTTAGAATTCTCATTCAGAGAGCTCTTTGGCCTCAGTAGGCTATAAACCTCAGAATTCCACAGGATGTTGAAAGTGGAATAATAGCAATACAACTGTGTAATGCAGAAATGGTCTTACTTGAGGAAGCCTGATCTATTATATGTAGTTTGACCTTTTATTCTTGATAGGAGACTTAACACAGCAAAAGTTTCATTGTTCTGCCTCCTATGAGACAATGTTTTTCCCCCTAATCTGACAGCCACTGATTAAGACATAGACTGGAATCCTCTTAGTGACTTATGACTGGTTGTGCAACCTTAAGAATTTTTATGAAGTTGCACAAGGAGGTATCCACTAAGTACCTCCTAGTGCAATTATTTTTTGCCCAGGCTGCCAGACACAGCTTCTTCTCTGACCCAAATGACCACTGGTTGTCTGTGGGGAGAGGAGTAACAGGAAAACTCCCTTGAAATTAATCACTCAGTTGGCAATTGTTCCCTTCCTGGGTCATTTGAGCATCCCCTTTTAAATGAGGTAATATTGACCTTTTTATTTTTTTAAAAAATAATATTTACGCCATTTTCTCCAAAATAAATTTCTACACTTGTAACCACCAAAGCATGCAGCAGCAAACTTAGTAAGCTATATTTTCCATTCTGAAAGTGTGACTCACTGCAGACCTCCACCATAAGTAGGCTGGCAGAAATTTAAGCTCTTAAAGGGTCAGAGAGGATCTTAGCAAAGGTGTACCAGAACATATTTGCCTTGTACACAATACTTTCATCGGTAGTCATTCATGTCAAGCTGTTTTGGATAGAGGAAATGTTTGTAGGTCCCCGTGGTTATATTGGCTTGCATATAGCATTTGTGTTTGCAGCAATTTACATAGAGCTGTTTTAGACTTACGAAATGTGTGTATATGTCTTTTGGTAATACAGGTCTGGCAAATTTTGGGTAAGTGGTCTGGAGTACCATGTATGAATGTTTAAATCAGGGGCGTGGAAAGTGTAGGACGCAAATAAATGGGTGGCAACTTCACCACAGTTTTTCTTCCCCAACAGAAAGTACCTAGAACCAGGTCACTTTTTGTTAAGAAAAAGGAGTCTCCTATGCCTAAAAAGATCCAGAAAGGATTTTTTTTCAAAGTGTGATGAAATTGCCCTCATGCCCCCAGGGATGCTAAGGGCAATTGGAAGCAAAAATTAAAATATTTCCAGAAGAGTCAACCCTCAGAGGCCACACAGTCCCCTAACTTGCAACAGATGCCCCTTGCTCCAATTTTTTGGCCATCTTTTATTAACCAATATTATTTCTTACTCTATTCTGTTGCTTTCAGACTTTGGCCATTTCTACATGGTGCTCCTGTTGTGTGATGGGGACGTGTTGGCAGCAGTCCACAAATCATGTTTTCGCACAATATTGTCATGGTCCCGCTACCAACGCATCCCCACCCATCACGATTGCAAGATATTTGCTTAATGGAAAAAAATCCTTTAAGCGCCCATGATTGCGTGATGTTACCATCACTGTCAGCCATGCGGAAGGGGCAGAAGCGCAATCATGTGCTTCCTTCCCCAGTGAAGCATGGGAAAGAGGCTGGCTGCGCTGCAGAAGGAAGGAGTGTATCTCTTGCGCTTCCTTCCACAGGAAGCCAGCTGGGTGTGTAAGTGAGCATTTGAGTCACACCCCCTTCCTGGCAAAGGCACTGCTGGCACCATGAAGGGAGGACAACGGAAGGAAGTACAGTGTGGAAATGGCCTTTGTTTTTGTTGTTGTTGTTAACACATGGAGTCAAGCATTACTCTTGCTGTCTCTGAAGTGATTCAGGCCAATTAGGACCAGGTGTGGACTGATAGGATTCTGACCCAGTCTGGAATGGTCTGAATCAGCCTAATTCAGTTTGAGGTTTAGCTAAATTAGTTGAACAGCCCAAGTACAGACTTTTAATTGCACTAAGACTCAATGATGTGTTAAATATTTACAGTAATCTTTCACATTCTTTGGTGTTGATGTAAAAACATCCTGGCACAGATACATTCTGAACATTATTAGTGGGTTAAAATCCTTCAGGCCACAGGTAACAAAGCTGAACTTCTTGATGAATTTTAATTCAGTGTTTTCACATGGGAACAGCTTTCCCCAAAGTGGGACCCTTCAAATCTGTAGGACTAGTAACTCCCACATTCCCATTCAGCATAGTTCTGGGGGAAAAGGCTGTACTAGATCTTCCATTTGATGTTCTATTCAAGAATAGTCACCTGAAGGTCGGTAAGAGACAGTGATTTCTGGTAAGACTGTTATTCCACCATGAAATTCCTTATGCCTCCCAGCTTTTCACAGAGCTTATACATGACATCATCAAACTTTGATTGCAGTCTGCAAATAGTATGTTTTTATCATGCTGCTTTCTTTTTCAGGAGGAAATGTAACTTTTTTCTTTCTGAGGCCATTTCCACACTACACTGTTATAGTGCTATTATTCCACTTTCAACATCCTATGGAATCCTGGGGTTTGCAGTTTAGGGAGGGGCAGTTAGCATCTCAGTCAGAGAGCTCTGTGGCTCAGGAAACTACAAACTCCAGAATTCCACAGGATTTTGAAAGTGGAATAATAACACTATAACAGCATAGTGCAGAAAGCCTGAGAGTCTGATCATATCTGCTTTGTGAAGACTCCTGGTCTTGGGCATGGGTTATTGAAGTTGTGCTTTGACTGTGTTTACTACTGTTGAGGAGTGTGATTGCTTTTTAAATTTAATGTTTGAGTTTTAACATAAGATACAAACCAGTCCATAAGCGCAGGGGGGAAAGCAAACCACCCACAAACAAACATTATGTGTCTGTAACTAGGACTAAAACATAAACTAAAGTAAATCAAACTAGACTAAAACTAAAAGATAATACCACAACCCGTTACTAAAAGATGCATCTGTTATACAGAAAATACCCAACTGTACTACACTATGCTACACTAACTGACAAAGGAACTCTGACCCCTCCATATCAACTGTAATGAAAAGGAAAAATCAATTAACATTTTGTGTCTTATTCTGCAATTACAGATCTAAATACCTCCAATTTACTAGAATTATTAATAATCATAACCACAGATTACTGCATCATTAGATTTCTTATGGCTCAAAAAATCCATAAAAGGTCTCCAGTCTTTCAAAAAAATTTCAGTTGACCTATCCTTTGAAATGCACATTAATTTTACAACTTCAGCAAGACCTACAACTTTAACAACCTGTTCTTCTGTTGCCAGTGCGTTCATCTGTCTCCAAGTTTAGTGAGGGGTGTGATTTCTGACCATGCCACCTCACTTTCTGTGACCAGCAGCCATATGACTGACCCATAGAGTGTCCCAATATGAAGCAGTTCAAACATTTTGCAATATGAAAATGTACTAAGGAGGGCAGAGAAAGAAGGCCAGGGCAAGCACTCACAGAAGGAAAGGAGGAAGACAGAAGTATTGTACCTTCTTAGCTCACACAGTTATGTTTTGTACTACTGATGTGGACAAAATATAGCACAGTACTCACCAAAGTGTGTGGCAGAAGCATATAGAAAGTCCATTATAATTCCAAAGTGTAGCTTATACTGGAAAAAAAAATTGACTGAGCTGGGGGCCTTTTATCTGAAAGGAGTGCACTCTCTCTCTCTCTCTCTCTCTCTCTCTCATGTCAGATTTGCATGAACTATTCTTTTATGCAAAGCAATGGTGCTGCCCATGGGACATTCCAAGGCTGGCAAAATACTGAAAATAAAGACCGAAAACTGCTAGAGGTAGGAAATTCATTTCCATGTTTTTTTTTCTTTTAAATGACCATAGTTGGAAAAACTGATAGGGAAACAGCTGAGCAATGGCAAAACAATTGGTATATATGTGTTTCAGTGTGTATGGTTCATGTGTATGCATGACTTATGTGTTTCAATATGTTTTGCATATGTAAAAAGTTAAAAAGGGTAGCAGGAACAGTCTTTCGTTATTGGGTAGATGTTGTGGAGCTTGTGTAGGAAAGGCTGATGGCTGGACTCGTCTGTTTTGCCTGATAAATAAGGATGAGGGGGAAAGGGTCTGTGCACTGGAGGTGAAGCAACAGGAGTGAGAGTGAGTAGACAAATATAAACTGGATTTTACCCCTTATTTGTGAGTAGGCAAATGTAAACTGGATCCTTGTATTGTGTGGTTCTCACTGTTACATTTAAGCAGGTGTTATCCTGCTTGCTGGGGGTCCCTTGGGGGGATTCCCAACACCTGTCAAAATTATCATTTGTGGGGAAAATTAGCTATGAACACTGCTTTAGCAATACAAAGAGGGCAGGGTAATTAAGGATCTTTTACCCAATGTTTACGAGGTCAGGCTCAGTCAGAAATCACACAAAAAGGTCCAATGAATGACTTTATTGAATAGTAATAGTTCACGCTAACGCAAATAAGCACACGCACATCCAAGGACTAATAGAAATAAAGAGTGGAAATAAGATAGAAGGATTGTTGAGGGATTCACAGCTTGGGTGATACTGCACCTCTTCCTGAAGTCCTTGGTCCAGGAAGCAGCGACAAAACAGCAGCTCAGCGAAGAAACGCTAAGGAGATCACACAGCTGTTGGGAGGGGGAACCGGTCAGTTCATATGACCGGGAGGCATCATACTCCTTCTCCTTGCCTCGCCTTTCTCTCCTAACTAGCCCAAAAACAGAGATTATTTGTAGGAAAAATTTACTCTGAAGGCAAACAAACAGAGACAGAAAAGAAAAAAAACTCCACACCTGGCATTTCACTGATATCGGAAGATAACAAGGTGTCATCCCAGTAACAGGATCTTCCTCTGCTTTGAGGCTGTGGTGTGAGTTTCTGGAGATGGATTTGATAAGGTTTTATTGGTTCCAGTGCCCAACTTTCTGGGAACACTTTTACACTCTTCAAGTGGACTCCTTAAAGGTTAAGGACCTTTTGTCCACCATGGGTTATCACAACAAGAGGTCTCCTGTGGCTACGTGACTGGGGATTTTACTGGCCTGACCTGGTTCATTTGATCGTACAACCGTTATTGCCTACATGCACATTCGGGTGACCTCTCTGGTGGGTTAGATTAATTTTATATCAAAGTTGTAGACCTCAGGACAGGGTGGTCATCTAAAGTGAGGTGTATTTAGAAAAGTCAGAACTTGCTAGCCATGCTTAGACCTGAGTGATCCAGTCTTTCTTACTTGAGAGTATGCTGGCTATTTGTACTGTGCCGTTTTAGAACATTTGGGTAGATAAGGAGGAAAGTAGTTTGGAAGATGCTTTGTGGTAGAAGATACTTTGTGGTGGATATGCAAAACAGTGGGCTGTGGACACTGTCAGAACTTGTTGCTAGGTTTCAGCAACTGCTTTTCTATGGAGATAGTGATGAAGATTACATTAATAATAAACTTATATTTGTTATTTTCATCATTGTCCATTGCAACCCATTGCAATGAGGATACTGCAAAGCAGAGGGTGCAAGGAAGGGATCAAACAATATTAATTATAATTTGTAGTCATCCCTTTTGCAAAGGGTTGCAACAGACAATGGATTTGCCTGGCTATGTGGATTTTCTACCTACTTCAGTTTTGCACCCATGATCTTTAAGTCATGTGATTCTCTGTGATATGAAGATTACTTAAACAGGCAGTCAGGGACCAAATTTGCATTCATGATCTAGATGTTCATGTGCTTCATTTCTCTTCTCTGTGGCATGAACTTCTGGGGATAGAAAACTGCCACTTCTGATGACCTTTTTATCACCCCACAATTATCTGGAGGATGCACTGGCCACCACTGCTGGGTGAGCCCAGCTTCAAATAGAGGACTGTAGTCTTCTCTGAGGGCCCTTCAGAAAGCTATCCTAAGGCCACCTTGTGCCTGTTATGGAAGATTAAATTGATGCTATTAAACTGACTGTGTATCTAAGAGACTGCTGAAACAAGGGAAGTCAATTATTGGTTTTGAAGGTTAAGCTTTTAGTTCTTAACTACCAGGCAGTAATGTGATAATGATAGACACAGTAGAAGTAGTATATTTCATAGCTTATCTGAGGCCATTTCTGCCCCTTACCTGACCCCATTGTCCTCTTGTTGCAATCCCAGCAGCACATTTGTTGAGAAGGGAGCACAACAGCAACACTCCTCTTCCCACATGCAGCCTGTCAAAGTCCAGGGTGTGGGCACCAGGGCTGGGACAGGGTATGGGCTCTGGGTCACAAGACCAAGGGTCAGAGTCCAGTAAGTCCAAGGCAACAAAGGGTCAGAGACAGAGTCCAGGGATCAACAGCCAGCAAGTTCAGGACCACAGAAACATCCAGAGATGCTACAAGCAGCACACAAGACCATGTTGCTGTGGCAAAGGCTGCAGTGTAAACCCAGCCCTTATATAGCTGGCTCCTGGCTGCTCCAGCTGCTCTGCATCTGAGCATCCAGCTGGGTCTGAGGTACTGGGCAAGATTCTGCAAAGAACAGGGTCAAGGTCAGGATCCTTGCAGGCAGAATCCTGCAAGAACTTAGTCACAGACACGACCCCTTACACAACCAGCTCCCTGCAGAAGGGAGTGCAAGCAACATGCACCTGCCTTCTGCAGTACAGCTGGGCTATTTCCCATACTGCATTGGGGAAGGAAGCACCTCCATCACACCCTTCTGCATGGCTGGGAAGGATGGGAGCATCATGCCATTGGGTATCATTGATGAAATTTCTCTGTCAATGATATAACCTGTGATCATGCTGGCTGGTGACATGAGAAAGGCAGGACCATGATGACATCATGTGGAAGTGTCATTGTGGTCCCACTCCTCTTGTGTCCCCATGCTGGGGACCTTAGAAGAGTCTTAGAACCAAAAGCTGATGAGTTAAAAGTCAGATATAGATACACACACACACACACACACACTGTATTTGTTAGTGTATAAGACTCACTTTTTCCCATAAAAAATATTGTTTGAAATTGGGTGCGTCTTATATGCTGGTGTGTCTTACATGCTAGCAAATAGGATTTGCCATTGTATAAATGGGGTACGTCTTATACACGGGTGCGTCTTATATGCCAACAAATATGGTATTTGGTCCCTTTTTAGTTTAATTGTAGGCTAATTTAATTTACTATTAGGTTAGATATTAGAGTTTCTTTGCCTATTTACTGTTTGTTTTTTTAATCCCCTCTATGATGTTTTATATATTAACTATGTGTTAATAAAAATATTTTTTTAAAAAAGAAAATGAATACGCATACTTGAATGCCATGGTGGTGATCTGTACACATTTGCCAGGGACTAGGACTTAATAAACATTGTGGGGCTTGTTTATGAGTAGACATGCATAGGAACTAACTGTAAGGCATTATCAAACACAAGCAGCTGTTATTCCTCGTATTAGGGCTAATGAGGCACAGTTTCAATTCTCATGTATGATATGTAGATTACAGGACATGTTCTTTAGGTCTTGTTTCAGATGAGTGGCTTCTAGTATTTATGATAACTGTGTGTTTACGTGCCTTCAGGTCACCTGTCTATTTATGGTGACCCCATGAATTTCATAGGGTTTTCTTAGGCAAGCAATATTCAAAAGTGATTTTGCCAGTCCCTTCTTCTGAAATATAGCCTACAATACTTGATGTTCATTGCTGGTGTCCCATCTAAATATTAACCAGGGCTGACCCTGCTTAGCTTCCAAGGTCAGAAGTGATCCGGTGCCTTTAGGTATTTAAACATCATTGATGATTGCATTTTTTCCTCATTGTGAGTTACAAGTAGAATTACTATGAATTTTCCACATTGTCTGAGACATTGTTCTTCTGAAAGTCCTTCACACTATATTTTGTCAGCATCTGCTGGTGTGACCTAGTTGCTGTAGGCAAGGAAGAAGAAGATTCAATTCACCCAAGTACTTTTTAGAATCTCAGCACACATATAGCCTTAAAAGTGGGCAATATTATATGATTATCATCACATTCATTTATTTTGATTGTTCTTTTAATTAACACTAAATAGTTTGCTGGCTATATTTTTTAAAGAAATAAATATGAAACCATCAATTAAAAACTGATTTACTGAATTGGCATTATAATTCTATAATCCAACAATGCTATTTTAGTACATATAAAACTGTATATATTAAAATAGTGTTATAACTCTAACGAAACAACCTCTCTCTCTCACACACACACACACAAACACATACACACACTGCTGTTGTGAATTGTCATGAAGTCAACTTTGACTTTATGGTTGTACTGTGAACAAGAGACACACACCCACCGTCTTTCTGTTGTCAACAACCCTGCTCAGGTTTTGCAGATTCAGGGCCATGTTGGATAAAATGATACTACCCTTCAGTTCCAACTGACTAGATTGCCTGTTCACTCTTCCACGACACAAGAGATGGGGATAATGTTCTCCATCATGCCTGAGGGCAGCAGCTCTGTTTAGAGGATGGAGAACAGGCCATGTGACACACTTTTCTCTCTCTCTCTCTGTCTTTTTTTTCTCTTTTAAGACAGAGAGAGAGCGCGCACGAAAGGAACAGCTATTGGCTTTAGGAATCATGGAACAAGGTTTCCATTGCTCTGTCCACCATCTGCCGCCCAAGGCAAGTGCTTCAGTCTGCCTAATAGAAGAACTGGAAATGCACCCTGAAAGATTAGCTCTAAGGGCACCTGCAATCATTTGAGAATGCAGCCCTCTTTGAAATATAAAGAGAAAGTTAGACTTTCTGTGTTCAGGGGGGGAAAAAAGGTAGAAGAGCCATAGGGAAAATACAAGAGGACCAGCACTAGTGACAGCCTTGTGTAGACACTCCACGAAAAATTAAGCCCGTTTCTGCACTACACTGTTATAGCATTATCATTCCACTTTCAATATTCTATGGAATCTTGAGGTTTGCAGTTTAGGGAGGGGCCTTTAGAATTCTCAGCCAAAGAGCACTATAACAGCATAGTGTAGAAATGGCTTAAGTGAACAAGCATGGCAATTCCACTATAACAATCTAGTGCTGATGCATGCTAGCACGGCACCCATTTTGTTCCTAAATTGTATGCCCAAATTTAAGAGGCAAGAAAGTCATTTTTTCCTGATTCTTGAAATAGAACTATTTGGTGCATTGCTTCTCTTGTGCATCCCTCATAACAGCCTGTTGAGATACAGAGGTTCCAATCCTATACACACATACCTGTGAGTAAGTTCCGTTGAATTTAATGTGACTTCCGTCTGAACAGACATGAATATAGGAGTGTGCTATGAATGTGGCAGAATGCATTTTAGTTGTGACTGTTTCACAATGAGTATGAATAAAGCCATTGTGTGATTAAATATTCTTTAGCTGCTGTCCTCTATTCACAGGGAAGTAAGCCCCACTGAGCTCATCACAATTACTCATGAACTGTATTGTACTACAGTTGGCCCACCGCATTTGCTAGGGTTAGAGGTGGAGGACTCTTGCAAAAGTGGAAAAATTGCAAATATCAGAATGTCTCTGTGTGTCTGTGTGAAAGGGGCAGAGACCTGGTGAGGAGAGGAGGCACCCAGAGTCCAAACCAGGTCAGGGAAAGGAAAGGGAAGTGGGGCAGTTCAGCATGTTGGCCCTATATTTTCTCTCTCTTGCCCAAGTCCTTCCTTGGGTGTGGGAGGCATCAGGGAGGGTTTGTGGTGCTGAGAAATCAGGCTGTGAGCCCTCCTCAGCTGGCCAGACAGAGGCTGGTGAAGGAGGAGGACCAGTGGTGGATTTTTGAGCTTGTCTGGAGGTTCTAGCAGGGGAGCACAGCTATCATATACCTTTGACTGAAGAATGGTACACTCTCTCTATCTAGGATGGTTGTCCTCTTCCATGAAGCATGCAGCTTCGGGAGAGACACACATGGAGTGGTGAGGGAGGAAGGGGACACCCGTCTTGCCAGCTAGATCAGCAAAATCAACCCTGGCGATCAATGGGGTGACAGATGTCACAGCCAGATCACCCTTACATCCCAGTGGTGGGCTTTTTAAGGCTGTGTGGCCTGGTTGGAGCTGCCAAGAGGAAAGGTTTCCGCAGAAAAGAAGTGTCTGAGGTAGAGGGGTTTGAAGAAACTTGCAAATAATCACATTGATGAAAGTCAAACCTGTAAATGTGGATTATGGCATTTTTTTTAAAGGAAAACAAACTCTTGGTGTCAGTTTGCAATAAGGTGGTCCTGTATCCTTTTTTAACAGAGCAGAGTCTCAAGTCTAGTTTAAACATCAAGAACTTGGCAAAAGGAGTTCAGAAACAGAGGCCTTAAAGTTGCCAACCCAGAGCTAGTACAGTTTTTCTGAATATGGCATTTTAAAAAAAAATTCTCATTTTTATGGTTTGCCTGCTTTGAACTGATTGAAATTAGTGCTTTTTAAAATTGTGGGTGTTTTGTGCCTTTAAGTCTTTTCTGACTTTTGGCAACTCCAAGGTGAAGCTATCACAGGGCTTTCTTGGCAAGATTTGTTGAGAAGGGGTTTGCCATTGCCTTCCTCTGAGGCTGAAAGCACGTGACTTGTCCAAAGTCACGCAATGGCCAAGTGGTCTCCCAGAGTCTTAATCCAGCATTAAACCACCATGCAGCAATTTGCTCTTTAAATATGGTTGGTTTATTTGTTTTCTTTTTTTAAAAGGATTTGTTTTTGTTAATTGTTTTTTAAGTTGTATTTTCTTTTAATCTATATTGTGAGCCAAAATTGGTTCCATGTTGAGAGAAATGTGGGATATTAAATAACTATTTAAATAATATCAAAAAATAGTTCATGCAAATTGTGGGAAGATCTGTCTCCTCCTGTAATCTATTTTTTCTTCTTTTTTCTTCTCTTCTGCTTTTTTCTTTTTTGGCCAATGTCTCAGTGGCCAGCCTAACTTATATGATAGCTTCAGAAGCACTATAAGATGGTATGTTATAGGCTAAGATTGCTTTCATACTACACAATTAAAGCATTCTGATCTCACTTTAATCACATGGCTCCTTCCTATGGAATCCTGTGATTTGCTGTTTGGCAAGGCACTAGAGCTTTCTGGAAGAGAATTCTAAATATCTCATGAAACTAAAAATCCCAGGATTCCATAGGATACAGCCACAACAGTTAAAGTGAAAACGCTATGCTTGTGTGATGTGAAAGAGACCTTAAAAAAATACAATGTCTAGAATGCACAAAAAGTCCATAACAGTTTGTAGTGGAGGACAGCTCCAATTTAATCAGGCATTAATCCTTCCTCTGGAAATAGGGATAGTATACATCTATGGTCACAGAATCATAGAATCAAAGAGTTGGAAGGGGGCCCAGAGGCCACTGAATCCACCCCATGGTGAGTGCAGGAATGCCAGTTAGAGGATCCCCAGCAGGTAGCTGTCTTCCCTCTTTGGGAGACATCCAGAGAAGGAAATCCCACCACTTCTCTAGAAAATTGGTCCATTCTCAAACTGCTCTCACTGTGAAGAAATTAATGCTAATGTTCAATTGAAATGTACCCTCCTGTAACTTAAATCCATTAGACACTAGGGCAGCAAAGAACACACCAGCACCATACTTTCTGGGACAGCTCTTTGAATATTTAAGAGTGCAATCATGTCACATTTGTCTTCTCTTCACCAGGCCGAAAATGCCCAACTATTTCAGTCTTTCCTCATACATGTTGTTCTCCGTATCTCTTATCCTTGTTGCCTTTGACGGCCCCTACTAATCCCCTCATCACCGCATTGCCATGTAGATATTTGCAAACAAGCTCCTTTATAATCTGTTGTAATATTTTTCCTGTTATTGAGGTCAGGCTGACTGGGCTGTAGTTCCCTATATCTTTTTTTTGGTCTTTTTTTTTTAAAGAGAGGGACAATATTTGCTTTTCTCCAGTCCTTTGGCATCCTTTCCCAAGATTTCTCAAAAATGATGACAAGTTGTTCGGAGTACATTCACCATGAAGCATTATAGGCTTATCAGCTTCCTGTCGATTAGTCTTCCTGAATTTCAAGTCCTAAGGACTCTTTATCATAAGTCATGATTTAAACAGGACTTCATAAGGGAACAGTTAAGAAGTTAATGACATATATCATTTATATAGTTCATTTTTGTTGTGCAAGATGTTTACAGATATGATTGATATCATAGTTCTTCCAAGGCTTGGAAGTAACTTGTTACAGATAAATAACTGCTTGTAAATCAATTTCCTTTTCCTAGTAGCTCAGCTATAATTGTGAAACATCATGATTGTAATAGAGGGCAGCTTCACCTTTTTCTGGTATCACCGTAACTTTTAGTTACTTTTATAGTGACAGGCGTGTGGCCTCAGTAAATGGTAGAGGGGAAATGTGACATGGCTGAAGTACTGGTTTGTGCTGTAGCCTCATGCTGTGTTGTGTTTTCTTTTTTGTAGTGATGACAAAATAGATCAGCAGAGAACATGTTTTGTATCATGACCAGTGGCTTGTAGCATTCACGTGTGTGTGGTTTTTCAGTAACTAAAAGTATAGAATGTAGTTATGTTTGAAGAATCTGGAAGCAAAGAGTTACTTTTTACATGTAACTAATTAATTAGCTGAAAGCGAGAATGGTGTGGTGGTTTGAATATTGGCCTATGACCCTGGAGACCAGAGTTCAATTCTCTGCTCCTCCATGGAGATGCACTGGGCAATCTTAGACACTTCACGCACCCAGAAAACCCCATGCTAGGCTCGCCTTAGGGTTGGTGTGGGTTGTTTATAGGGTTGCCTTGAGGTTGGTGTGCCTTCAAGTTGGAAATGACTTGAAGACACACAACAACAACAAATTAATTAGCTGGTTGACTAACCACCAGGCACCTGTTTTAGTGACCTTGTAACCCTAATTTCTTAAGAATAACTTTCACCCTTGTTTTTCCCCCTTCTGTCCTTGGTTCTGTGCTTTTAACAGTGACCTAATATGCAGAAACTGATGGAGTGTAGGGTTCACAGGAACCCACACATAGTAAAAGAACACAAGGGGAGATCAAGGGAATGTGGGGGGCTACCACAGCCTTTGCTGACATTTCCCTACTCATACCAACATGAACCCCAGCTACAGATTGGGTGAGGGTAAGAAGGAACTACCCAAATGTAAGGACATATACTCATGATCTCCACCACAATGCAGAGTTCTTGATTGGATCAGGATTCCCTTTAAATGAGGGAACTCTATATGTGGACATCAGTATGTGTGTAGGAGCTCTTCATACTCCTCATAAGCATAGTCAGTGGGGTATGTAGCTGGGTGCATGGTTGCAGAGTATAGA
Source organism: Ctenosaura bakeri (assembly GCA_948474755.1). NCBI lineage: Eukaryota > Metazoa > Chordata > Lepidosauria > Squamata > Iguanidae > Ctenosaura > Ctenosaura bakeri. The sequence continues at coordinate 24,561 of CAOLHI010005235.1, read as the reverse complement.
CTGACTAAAGCCTAAACATCTCTTATATCCAGGGTGGTAACCTCTAATCCTCTAGATCAGTGGTTCTCAACCTGTGGGTCCCCAGATGTTCAAAAACTTCAGCTCCCAGAAGCCCTGAGCATTGACCATAGTGGCTGGGGCTTCTGGGAGCTGAAGTCCAAAAACATCTGGGGACCCACAGGTTGAGAACCACTGCTCTAGATGTTGTTGGACTGCAGCTCCCATCATCCCTCTAACGTGCACATCAGTAGGGTGACCAGATGTGGACTATCCCAGGCCCTGTGATTTCAGGGCCAAAACATGAGATCTAAGTACAATCCCTGGTCGTGTCACAACAGCCATTCCTAGTGATATTGTTCAGCATAATATATTAAGCATCAGTCACGTCACATAAAGTATTATTTTCAAATAAAAAATATCAAGTCTAATGAAGGTCAAAAGATAGGCCATTTCTGCACTAGACTATTATAGCAGTATTATTCCACTTTCAACATCCTATGGAATCCTGGGGTTTGCAATTTAGTAAACTGCAAGCCCCAGGTTGTTGAAACTGGAATAATACCGCTATAACAATCTAGTGCAGAAATGGCCATACATGCACACAATTTTCAAGATAGTGTTCTTGCTCACAGATTCCTCCCCTTCACTCTCTACCCAAATGTGGAAACCCTACTCTTTAGGACCAATGAGTGTTGCAGTCTAGTCACAGGGCTACACTTTCCCCATCCCTGCCCTATTTAGCAGAAAAAGCTTACTTGCAAAATTTCTGCCTTTGAGGTTACAATAAGAATAGGAGATAGCCTGGCTTACATACTTTATCTCATTCATTCTTATAACTTCCCTCTAAGATGGATCACTATTATTATCCAACTCCCAGAGGCCTAGAGAATCATCTCTTACATAACACCATCTACTGTTGTTGTGATTGAGGACTGGAATCAAGGACTACATGCTTTGCAGCTCATGCTCTTCATTACTCTACTGTACCAGTTTTTAAAAATGAAGTAATGGGCAGGATTATCCAAATTCAAAGATGTACAAGCTGTTGAGTTTAATGCTAGGTACAATCCTTTTCTTCTCCCAGAAGAACAACTGCAGAAGAGCTACCCCAGATCTAATCCTCTTCCAGCTCAGTAACATAACTACAATACCAGCTTGAACTTAGGTCAGGGCAAAGGGAGGCCTAAGAGATTTCCAGCATTCCTAGGATTAGAAGGATTTAGCAGACTTAATGATTTAGAGTTTAGGCTGAGAAGGCTTCAGCTGGCCTTTGGCCATCCTTGGCCAGTTCCTTTGTGATAGAAGAAACTAGAATTGCTAGCTGTCAGCTCTCTCACCATATTGCAAATGCCAGAATTCTAGAAGATGTTGAATAGCTGAAATACTGCAGAGTAGATTATAACTTGTGAAGCAATGAATTTCTCTGTCTGCCATCAGGAATTAAAAGCTGTGAGAGACCATTAATAGCCACCCAGTTAGGACACCCTTGCCTCAATAGCCATTTCTGAACCAGAGACACTTCCTCAGCAGGCCAGAGATGTAGCCGCACAGTGGTAGTCATGGACATTGGAACAGGGAAGTGGGACTTAAGCCTTTCCCTCACACACAAAATGATCAGGCAAAATTGCACCACTAAGACTACTATGTAGTCAAAACCCCATCGGGAATCAACAATCAGAACTGTAGTAATTGATCAAGAATGCAGACCCAGGCACACAAGAATAAGACAGCTATTGCAGCTGAACCCTCCCAGGAATACCAAAGCCTGTATGCTATGTATTCCACCCACACTTACTATAGAGTAAGCTGCACTGAACTCTTGGAGAGGACTTGTAAGTTCACATTATGCTTGTAAGAGTCTTCATACTGAGGGATGACCACATGATAATGGTCAAGGGAAAGAATTAGCTCTTCTGCTAAGTGTACAGTCAGCCTTCCACATTTGCTAGAGTTAGGGGCTCAGAACACCCATAAAAGTGGAAAAATTGCAAATATCAAAAAGTGTGTGTGTGTGTCTGTGGGAAGGGGGCAGAGGTATGGTGGAGAAAGTGGGTACCTAGGATCCAAACCAGATTAGGGAAGGAAAGGGTCAGCATCAGCACGGTGGCCCTACACTTCCTCTCCTTTTTTGGGTGTGTTGGGAGGGAAAGGGCTTATGGTACTGAGAAATCAAGCTGTGAGACATTCTCAGCTGGCCAACCAACAGCTGATGAAGGAGGAGGAGGTCCAGAGACAGGTTCTTAATGGGCTGTGCAGTTTGATCGGAGCTACTGAGAGGGAATGTTCCCCCAGAAAAGAAGTGCTTGAGGTAGTATGGAGCAGGGGTTGGAGAAATTCACAAATAATCAAATCAGTGAAAGTGAAACCCACAAATGTGGTGGGACAACTGTATATTCTGATATTTACATTCCTTTGGTGCTTGTTGCCTAAACCAAGGAGAGGTTCAAACAGAAAGTTTGCTTATGTACAACCTATATTTTTCTATATATCTGATTTCCCCATTAAGTTTTAAGAGGCTTTTTTAGAACTCCACAGAGGTTTTTCTAATTCTTCAACATCTGGACTGATGTAGAAACATAGCAGCCATACTGGATTAGACTGAGTAAGTAGGTAGTTTAGTGTTCTGTTCACACAGTGGCTAATCAATTGTCTATGGGAAGCCTACTAGTAAAATGTAAGTGTAACTGCACTCTTCATCTTGCATTCTCTGCCAACTGACACATAAAAGCATACCGACTGTGATACTGAATATGATATATGTAGCTGCGCTAATTAGTAGCCACTAGTGGGTTTCATGAATTTATCTAGTCCCCTTTCAAAAATATCCAAGTTGGTAACCATCATTTATTTATTTATAGTATTTCTGTGTCATCTCCCAGCCCACAAAGACCCCCAAGGTGATGAATGAATAAAAAACAATTAGAACAATATGAAGAGAAAAACATGTTAAAATCCCATTAAAATACTCTTTGAAAACTCCTAAAAGTAGTCTAAAAACAGTCATAGAATGCAGTTTTGAAACAGTTAAAATGGCAGTTTCAAACACTGAATGCTATGTAGAACAGCACTGTTTTGGTTGCCCTCCAGAGACTTAAAATAAATATTTTACTTGGGTAGGGAGTTCCACAGTTGAAGAGCTGCTACAAAGAGAGCCTTGTTATGTATACATTATGTTACATCTAGTAGCAGTTAATTCCTCACTTTAACTGTGCTCTATACTTTAATCTGTCCTGAATCTCCTGCTATTCTGTTTCAGTGGGTTCTAGAACTTGAGTTCTAGGACTAGAAGAGGTGCATCATTTTATACATTACTATCATGTCCCTCTTTATGTCTTTGCCTAAGGTAAACAGCCCTAAGCATTGCAATTGATCCTCATAAGCAATTTGTTCCAGTCCTTTGGTCATTTTGGTTGCCCTTTCCTCCACGATTTCCATCTCTGCAACATCCTTTCTAAATGCAGTAAACAGAACTGTGCACAGTATACCCATTATGGTTGCCTTATGGATTTGTATAAGGGCAATATGGTATTGATAGTGTTATTTATGATTCCGTTTCTATTTATGCCAACTTTGGGTTTTGCCTATTTAAAAGAAAGCAGCAGTTGTACACTGGGTGACATTTTTAATGCAATATCAACCATGACTCCCTATAGCCTTTGGTCAGATGCTGCTAGCTGAGATCCTATCAGTGTTTATATGAAGTTGGGGGTTTGGGGGCCGAATATGCATCCCTTTACATTTGTTTTTACTGAATTTATCAACTAACCCCCATTCTTCCCCTTTAATGAGATGCTTTTAAAGCTCTTTCTATACCCATTTTGTTACCACCACCCTGAATAATTTATTGAGATCAGCAAATATGACCACCTCATTATGTAGCTCCAGGTTTTGCCTCAGGAGAGGCAATATGCATTAAGCTTGGTAGATATAGATGTTTTGCATTTTCTTTTGAGAGTACTATGTGTGCAGTCCTGTTATCTTCTAATATGTTTTTTCCACAGCTTTTGCTTTTAAAATAGAGTAGTAGAAAGACATGTTTTTATTGTTTTTTCTAAAAAGTATGTGCAACTGGCAAAATTAATGACAACTTTCTTGCCAATTTTGAAGGCCACCACTTTTAAAAAAGTTCCAGTTACCCTGGCAACAAAGTCTTTGCTTGAAAAGGGTATTATTGCATTTTTACTGCCAGGCAGCAGGGGGGCATTTATAGGATTTTGTCTTGGATGCCAAAATACCTTGGTGAGCTTTTGGTACTGGGCACCTTGACTTGGGTCGGTTATGTGCCTTTTGCTGTCTTACGTCAAGAAGCAAAATGTATTGATCAGATCCCTTGTATTTCCAGTAGTAACTGTCTGAACCTATCACGGAACCTATCTAGAGAACTTTGGTTAGCAAAGGTATGAATATATCAAGTCAATATATGTAACAACTTGACATTCTGTGCCAAAACAAATCTGGACCTCTTTTTTTCCTGTTCTCTGCAGGATTATGCGTCACAGTGTTCTGCCACTCAAGTACTTGTACGGCATCAAGTTCACAGTGCAGGGTCTTGAGAATCTGAATGTCAAGGAGCCGTATGTGATTGTTGCCAACCATCAGAACTGTTTTGACCTTCTGGGTATGTTATCAGCACATCAAATCCGGAATTTTGGACTGAAAGTAAACTGAAGATTCGAATTATATTAGCAGCATGTTTAATCTCTTATCTATCCCCAGACTCAAAACTGGGAAGGTGGGAGAACAAAGCAGCTGGTGAAATTAAGAGGAAGTGAAATTACAATTAATAATTCAAAGTCAGCTTGTGGGGCTGGGGGAGATGGTTCCTAAATTAAAATATAGGCCAAGATCTTGTATCATCATTTGTAACAATGATGAAACTTCATCATTATAGCTGCATCTGTTGATGCCATTCTCCCAGACCCCACCTTTTCAGCCTGGCAGCACTCCAGCTGAAGGGTTTCAAAGGTGATGCATATTGAGGTGCTGGGAAATGACACCTGCAGTGCTCTCCCAGTCAGAGAGCACATTGAGAACAGGCAGCTAGAAGGATCCCCTATGGTCCTCCCCCAACTGCTGGTCTCAATGCACTCCTGGATCAGGAGAGCACTTCAGAATAATTTCCCAGCCCCCACAATCTATAGCATCTCAGAAACCCTTTAGGAGGCATGCTGCCAACTGTAAATCTGAATCCCCATCAGTTATGAGATCATAAACCCATCTTATAATCTTGTAAGTATTAAACAGGTTACCGGCCAAAGTATTTGTAAATCTGAGTTCTTGAAATCTGAACTGCAAACTATTTTAAAAAAATTAAAATTTGGGTTTCATAAGAAGGGATTCCTCCCCCCCAAGATAAATTTCATAATTCAAATTTTGTGTCAAATTCTTGATTTCTACCAGTGATATTTTCAGCTTTAGCTTGGAGTGGTGATGCTGAGTTTCTTGTAGTTCCCCTTAAAGAAAATAACATCCAGATATGATAACTGGACTTTAAAACAGCACTACTGGAATGTAACTGCTAGTTAGCCTGAAACTTGGATATTGTTATAAGCAAAGATTCAGACAACATTAATTTTAATTTACATTTGGCTACCAGTTCAGGCCAGGGCCTCTTTCAAACTTTTGGTTCTCGTATTCAAGGCTTTGTGTTCCAACATTCCTCAGTACCCTACAGATCAGTTAGTATGGTATGTTCCATTCAGGAATCTAGAGGCAAAGGATTACTGTTTGTTCCACCAATGCACACAGCTCTGTCAAGTCTGTGAGCCTTTCAAAATCTAGCTCCACATTTATGGAATGGTCTTTCTTTGGACCTCCAGCTGGAGAAGGATCTCACACATTTTCATAACGGGCTGAAGACCTTCCTCTCTAATTCATTGGCTTATGTTGCTGAGTTATGGTATGTTTAAGGTGCTGAGATGGGTAGCAACTAGTGGTTGCTAGAGATTTCATTCAGTGTGTTGCTATAGTGTGGTATGTTTATTGTCCTTTTACCTGTTGACGTTATGCCCTTTGGTGAAAAAGGGCATTATAAATAAATCATCTTCTTCTTCTGAATTCAGAAGGATGAATGAAGTTATAATTGAAAAACTTTTGGCATGCTGAGCTTTTTTATGAGCTTTTAAGTTGACTCTAACTTATAGGCCATGTCCACCCTACACTGTTATAGTGCTATTATTCCACTTTGAACATCCTGTGGAATTCTGAGGTTCGTAGTTTGCTGAGGCCAAAGAGCTCTCTGGCTGAGAATTCTAAATGCCCTTCCCTAATTTGGTGTACCCCAGAATTCCATAGTGGAATAATAGCACTATAACAGTGTAGGGCAGAAATGGCCTAAAAGACCTTATCCTAGTGTTTCCCAGGCAAGATTTATTCAGAGGGTGTTTGTCCTTGGCTGTTTTCAAAGGCTGAGAGAGTGTGACTTGCCCAAGATCACCCAGTAGATTTTCATGACTGAGTTGGGATTCAAACCCTGGTCTCTCAGAGTCCTAATCCAACATTCAGACCAGAATAGCATGATGGCTCTCTCTTAGCAAACTAGTAGTGCTATGAAAACATGAAAAACAATAGTAGGATTCTCCCCTCCCCTGCCACTTTTCTCTGCCCAGATCGCTAAGGCAGCAATATAAGTTGGGAGGGGAGGTTCAAGAATCAAATCCAGCCTTCTCATTAAGTAGAGTGTGGCAGTGACCACAAGCAAAGAGTAGTAGCAGGAAGGGGTCAGTAGTGTTAGTTTCCTGTCTATTCCCCTCTGCTGGAGCACACAGGGGCTTGCCTTAAATCACATATGCTAGCCTGCAACCCTCAGGTAAGGTACAGAATATTATCCCATCACCAGTGTTGGTAACGAAATGCTGATTTTCTGAATCTAGCCCTGTCAGGCACAATAATTTTTAACCAGTATTACTTTCTCGTCACCTGGGGTTATTTCCTGTCGGCCAAAGAACTCCAGTGACAAATGTGTTTCTTCTTTCCCAAGGCATGTTGCAAGTTATGCCAGAGCGTTGTGTGACAATTGCCAAAAAGGAGCTGCTGTACTTGGGCCCAGTGGGATGGGCCTGCTGGGTATGTGGCTTAATTTTCATCGACCGCAAGAAGAAAAAGGCTGCCATGGATGTCATGGAGCATGTTGCGCAGATCATGAGGAAGGAGGATGTGAGTAAACACTGGGGCGAGGGAAGTGAAAACGGGGTCCAGCTTTGGGAGGAGAGTCCCTGGGGAAGCACAGATAGGGCACCATGAGTCAAAGTATTCATACCCTCCAACTGTCCAGAGATTAATATTCTGTCATCACATTTTTTCAGCTGTTTTTAGTATGTCATAGAGTCAGAGAATCATAGAGCTGGAAGTCACCTTATGGGCCATCTAGCCCAGCCCCATGCTCAATGCAGGATCTCCAGCAAAGCATCCTCAGAAGATATCCATCCAGCCTCTTTTTGAAGACATCCAGAGAAGGACATCTACCACCTCTCTAGGCAATTGATTCCATTGCCCAATTGCTCTTACCATCAAGAAGTTTCTTCTAATGTTTAATCAAAGTCTACTGTCTTGTAACTTCAAACAATTAAACCTGGTTTTTCCCCTTGAGGCAGCAGAGAATAGGCCTTTCTTCTCCGTTCTGTGACAGCCCCTGAGGTATTTAAAGAGGGAAATCATGTCACTGCCCCTCAGTCTTCTCATCCCCAAGCTAAACATGTCCAGCTCCTTCAACCTATCCTCATATGTTTTGTTCCCATACTTCTTATCATCCTCATTGCCCTTTTCTGAACCTGCTCTAACTTGTCTCTATCCTTCTTAAAATGAAGTGCTCAGAACTGAACACACAACTCCACATGAGGCCTGATGGCACAGAATATAGTGGGACTATTACTTCCTTTGACTTGGAAACTACATTTCTATTAATGCAGGCTAAAATACCATTCGACGTCTTTGCGGCAGCATCACACTGCTGGCTCATGTTCAGTTTATGATCAACGATAATCCCAAGGTCCTTTTCACATGCATATCCTCCATCCTATACCTGTGCATTTGGTTTTTGTGGACTAAATGTAGAATTTAGCTGAATTTCATTTCTTTAACTTTGTGGCCTAAATGTAGATTTTTACTGAATTTCATTTCCTTAATTTCTGCCCAGTTCTCTAGTTTATATAGGTCCTTTTGAATCTGTTCCTATCTTCCAGTACGTTAGCCACCCCTTCCAGTTTTGTGTCATCTGCAAGCTTGATAAGGATTTCCTCCACCTCATCATCTGAGTCATCAATAAAAATGTTGAAGAATAATAGCTCTAGGGGTCCTGAGGCACTCAATTGAAGACCACCTTCCAATCTGAAGTATAGCCATTGAGGACAACTCTTTGAGCATAGTTTTCCAGCCAGTTATGAGTCCATCTGACAGTGATCCCATCTATTCCACATTAATCAGTTTGCTAATCAAAATATTGTGGGAGACCTTCTCACATGCTTCGTTGATAAATGAAATCCACAGCATTCCCACAATCTACTAAACTAGTGACCTGGTGGGGGGAAAAAGGTATAAGATTAATTTGGCAGGATTTGTTTTTGACAAACCCAGGCTGGCTCCTACTACATTATCATCAAGCTACTTGAAGACCCATTCCTCTATAATCCATTCTAATAATTTCCTGGTGTTGATGATAGGCTAATTGGTATGTAGTTTCCTGGATCTTTTTTGCCTTTTTTTGAAGAGAGGGCCAATGTTTGCTCCTTTGGTACCTCACCTATTCTCCAAGATTTCTCAAAAATGATGGCAAGTGATTCAGAGAGAACATAAGTGAGTTCCTTCAGTATTTTGAGATGAAGTTCACCTGACTCTTCAGATCTGAACTCATTTAGGTTGTCTTAGTAATTCCTGATAAACTCCCAATCAATCTTTTTTTTAAAAAAAATTAAACTTTTAAATATATACACAAAAAACACAAACACCAATTAAAACAATACATCTAAGAAAAAGAAAAAAAGAAACATAATTAGAGACAAAATTAAACTAAAAGTTATACACAGCATTACAATTGTTGATCAAAAAACAAGACATATTTAAGCTAAACTAACAAATCTAACTACACCAAAGTAAAAAAAGAAAAAGAAAAAAACTACAACTAATTAAAATTGGTTCCTGCCCTTGTTGCTAGCAGGTCCTACTTATGAAAATATACTTAACTGAAAGTCATTACCTAAACTTACTATTAAATTTGTTGCTCATTACATTTATACTCCTTAACTATTTTAAATTCTAAATTTCTTAAATTTCTGTTTCAGACCAAATATCAATATTGTTAATCAATACCACACATTATTATTTGAATCCATAGACCATTGATTAATTCTCAGTAAATCTATTACTTTTTTAGAACAGAGCACACCTATATTGAAAATGTTAATAGCAACAAACAACCTGTAGTCATATTTAATTTTTGTAATATCTTTCTCATGATAACAATAACATTAAAAGTTTAAAAAGGAACAGTGAGAACTCCCTACCAATCTTGATTTGGAATCCAAACCCCTTGCTCAGGTCTCTGCTGCTGCATGAAAAGTATACAATTCTCTTTTTAGGAAAAAACTGAAGCAAAATAATACCTAATTTTACCTTTTTGTTATGATCTATTAGAATTTTCTTAGCTAAAGTATATCTGAAAACCATCTTTTCGTTGCTCCTTGCTTGCCTAGCCAGTCTCAGCTCATTTTAAGCTTTACTTTTTCTTATACTATTCCTATTTCTTTTACTATTCTTCCCTTGTAATGTCTCTTTCCTTCCATTCTTCTTTTCTTTTCACTTCCTTCTTGAGTTTGCTGTGCAGCCACATTAGCTTTTTCAGATGTTTCCCATTTTTCTTCCTCCATGGGATTGTTTGTGGTTGTGCTTTTCAGAACAACTTCTTCAAGAACTCCTACCCTTGCTGGGTGTCTTTTTCCTTAGCATGGCTAGCCATGAGATTCCATCTAGTAATTCCCTGAAGTCAGCTTTCCTGAAATCCAAGGTCTGTTTTTGACTATATTCTTCTTTGCCCTGCCTCACAATTGTGAATTCTAGCATTACATAGTCACTTTCCCCTGAAATACCAACTACTTTGATTTCAGTGACCAACTCCTCTCTATTGACTAGGATCAAATGTAGATTTGCCAGCTTCTTTGATCCTTCCTCTCCCTTTTGAAATAAGAAATTATCTGCAAGGCACATCAGGAGTTAGCTGGAGTGCCTATGCTTAACAGAGTGAGTCTCTCAGCAAATAACAGGTAATTCGAGTCCCTCTTACCCTACTAATTCTTGCATCTTTGAGATTTCTGACATTTGTTTCTGAAAAGCATTGTCTGTCACCTCTTCCTGCTTTGATGGCCTACAGTAAATGCCTATCACAATGTTGCATCTTTTTATTTATTTCTGTATTTATTTTTACCCAAATGCTCTCAGCTGGTCCACTCTGATCACTCTCATGGGTTTCTGTACTACTGTATTTGTAATATTCCAGTCATATCCAAATCATGCACTAGTACTTCAATCTCATCGTGTTTGTTTCCCAAGCTCTGTGCATTGGTGTATAGATATCTGAACTTTTGTTTATTCTCACCTGTTAATTTACTTCACTTTTAATGTGGATCCCATTTTCTTCATCATCTTCTCTTCTAGAATTCACATCCTTCTGGTTAGATTGTGTCCAATTTAGATTGTGTCCAATTGCCTTTGGACTGATGTTTGAGCCTTTATCCCTCCCCCCAAGGATTTAGTTTAGATCAGAGTTGCCATGCTACTACCAAAGACACTCTTCCCAGTTTTTGTGAGGTGCAGCCTATCTTTAGCCAATAGTCCTCTGTCTAAGAAGTGAAGACTATGGTCTCAGAACCCAAACCCCTCCCATTTACACCACCTACATAGCCAGTCATTCACTTTTAGTATCTTTCTGTCTCTGTGTAGTTCACTATCCTTCACTGGAACAATTAACAAGAATACCATCTATCAGTGGCATAGCTTGGCGCAAGCGGCTTAGGGGCGGGGGTGACAGCACACATGGGTGGGGGAATAGTGCATGGGGGAGGGGCGACGGCACAAATGGGTGAGGTGACAGTGCACAGGAGAGGGGTGACAACACACAGGTGTGGGGCAACAGTGTGCAGGAGGGCAGGCAAGGAGAGGCAACGCCTCCAAAAAAGTGCCACCCAGAGTGCACGCCCCCTCGCCCCCCTCTCCCTAGTCCGCTGCCATCTGTGCCTGAAATCCCTTTAGCTTCCTGCCCAAAGCTTCATAGTCATAGGTGATCTGCTCAAAGGTGTTCCTGGTTGCATCTTTGATGCCCACATGAATAATAAAAAAGGCATACTGATCTGTATTCTTCATGAGTTTTGGCAAGTTATCAGTGACATCCTAGATATGTGTGCCAAGAAGACAGTGTTTTTCCTGATTTTTCTTATCAGGCTGGCACACAGGTGCCTCTATATCCCTGAGCACTGAATCCGCAATCACCAGGACCGTTCTTTTTTCTTCTTCTTGAGATCGGTGGTTACCTTTATTCCTCCCTTGGCATGTGGTACCCTTGTTGCTGGTTTCCTGTTGGAGCATCTTCACTGTTGTTGCTGTCCTCCTGATGATGCAGGAAGTGATTGCTTAGCTGGAGAGGTTCTGAATGCCTTTTGTACGGTCGGCTCCTGACAGTGACTTTCCACCAGGGTGTTTTCTTACTGGTACAGGCCTCTTCATTTTCTTTAGCAGTTTCTTCATGTTGGTTTTATATGACCAATTCTCCCCGTGTTTTACCCAGGAAGTCCTCCTGTTCTCTGATGCATTGAAGAGACTCCACACATAGCTGTAGTGCATTGATCTTCTCTTCCAAGAGAGCTACCAACTTCCACTTGCTTCAGATGTAGTTGGTGAAGTTTTCTGGCAAGATGACAAACATTGCTCATACATTGCAGCAGGCAGCTTTGGATCCTTCTGCCTCCATCTCTGCAATTATTTCTTTTCTCTTACTCCCTTTTTCTACATGATCACATTGCTTTTTTGTTTTTTTCCCATATTCCTGAAACTTTCTTCTAAGGCAGCTCTGCTGTTCCTGTGAAGTTTAGCAGTATCAACCCAATTGTTCCAGGCCTATTTCAGTATTGCCTTCAGGCTAGATGGTGAACAGCACTCCTCAAAGGTCTCCATTGCTGCCCTGGTGGCAGGGGGTTCTATTGGCTGAGATTGTTGTGGTCAAGGGTTGGTTGGACCAGGGTCAAGGCTGCTCTCGCTTCATCCTCCTCCTCCTCCTCCTTTTCTTCCACCACCAACTCCTCCTCCATTACTGCTGCTGAGTCACCATTACCACCAGACTCCCAAAACAAACAGACCTCTAAAAAATGTCACAGTAAAGTTTATGAGAAATGCCTGAATACCCTAAAGTCACCAGATCCCATCTGACCTTGGAAGCTAAACAGGATCAGCTCTGGTTAGTGCCTGCATGGGAGATCACCAACAAATATCAGGTGCTGTAGGCAGTATTTCAGAGGAAGAAACTGGCAAAACCACCTCTGAGTATTCCTTGCCCAAGAAAACCCTATGAAATTCATGGGGTTGCCATAAGTCGACAAGAGACTTGAAGGTATATGCACCCAAAGTTTATTGGGCATGCCTGTAATCCTATGCATCGTTACCTGCTGCAAGTAAGCTCCATTTAACTCAGCAATGCTTATTTCTGACTGCATATATTCAATTTGTAAAAAAGACTGAACTTTAACCAAAGATCTTCAGGCAGATGAATTGCAGCTTTTCAGCTTTTGATAGAAATGAGGACAAATTGCAAAGAAGTGTTAATATTTAAAATGCTGCCATAAAGTAGGAATCCCATCAAAGGATAGGGCAGAAGAATTCAGCCTCTGCTTTGTGGTTGTAAGCCTTATTATTCAGTTATCAGAACACAGAAGCTCATATCTCTCTTCCAGTAGAAAACAGCACTATTTCTGCTTGGAAAAAAAATACCTCAGAGCTACCCCACATCCCCCATCCCACCTCTACTCTATTGCCTAAACCTGAGCTAAACCCTGAAACCTAAAAAACAAACAAAAACAAAAACAAAAAAACCCACATGGGGCCAGACCTAAAATATTAGGTCTGCATGAACTACCCTGAGTAGTCTATGTGATGGGGGGGGTAATCAGCCTGGAAAGGTCCCGAATTTTGTCCAAAGTGCCTTTTCCTCCCTCAGGAAAAAAGCAGTCAAAATCACTTCTTACATGAGCAAAGAGAAGGTCCCTTTATTGTTAAAAGGAGGAGTTTTTTTTATAGGTTAGAGTGACAATGATCTCATAAAGCATTCCACGCATGCGCAAGAATCACTACTTTCTCAGGACCAAAATTCTGATTCACGGTTGATAATAAAGTAACTTCTGGTTAACAATCAATAATGAACCCTGAATCACACATGTATTTGCTCAGCAGTGAGGTGTAAGAAATACTCTTACAGAGAGTGCTGGAAATTAATGCTCAGAACCTAGGCATTGACTTTGCCAATTAATGTAAGCATAATTTTAAGTAGGACAAGGGGCTGACAACAGGAATAATCTCTTAAATTGACTAGAATTCAGAATGGAGGAACTTTAAGCAAACGCAGAGAGACAGAGAGGGAGTTCCTTTAGCTTGGGCATTTAAGCAAACAATAACTTCTGTGAATTGAACTGTCCAGGGTGCTGAATCTTTATCAGCCCAGCAGAGTAGACCAGGGAAAAGCTGGAGAAGCACTATCTATTTTGTCTGAATTCTTTTACTCCTCACACCTGTACTTCCTTCATACTATTATCCCTAGCCAAGGTTCAGTGCTGTTAATGAGCCTAGCCGAAAAAGAAAAGGCCGCGGGAATGTGTCAGGTAACTCATAGGATCTATCTGCCTCAGCTTTATGCTTGACCTAGAAGTGATCACTGAGTTCAATGCATTTCAAAGTCTATTCTGAAATTAATTCAATATCACAGCCCAAAATGTCCCCACCTTGTGCTTTCCAGATACTTTAGATTTCAGTTCCCATGGTCCCCCACCATGGCCCATGTTAGATGAGGCTGATGGGAGTTTTAATCCAAAACCTATGGAAAGCAGCAGAATGAGTAGGCCAGCTATGTCCACTGAACCACAGTATTTTAGTATATTTGAACAGTTGTTTGGAGCTGTTTATTTTATATAGAGTTGTCATTTGTTGAGGATGGTGTAAAAACAGATGGAAGAAACTGTGGCAAAGACCAGTTTTCTGCCCTACCTTGCCACTGGGGCAGGCTGTACCACTGCATTATTGGCTGAAAATATGATCCCAAACTGATTAGAAATCACTTCTGGGTTTAACTTCCTCTGTTTTGAGTCATTTTCTCCCTTATTTTATGGGCCAAAGGGTATGACAAAGGGAAACCACTGAATTTGCTCATCCTTGCTGGAAATCAAACTTTTTTAGTACAAAAGAGAAGTGTGCATCTAACCTTGATCATACCCTCCAACTTTGTTGATTTTGCAAGAACAGTCCCTACTAATCCTCTGCCATCCCACCTTTTCAACTTCATTTAAAATGTCCCAGTCTCTCTCCTCCCATCCCCCCCTTTGTCTTCACCTTATTTCAGTTGCTGCAAAATGAGTTCAAAATGCAAAAGTAGTTTGTAGTCAATTAACAGAGAGGGAGAGGGAAGATGGAGAAGAGGGAGGAATCTTGCTGTTCTTGGTAAGCTCAGGCAAGAGCAAACTTCTGCAGCCTCTCCTACCTTGTGTGTTCTTCTTTGGAGATCATGACCACATTCTGATGTTGGTTTTCCACAAATGTTCCAGTTTTCATCTGTGAAATGTTGGAGGGTATGCTCAACTTTGAGAAGAGCAGGGGGAAATACACTAAAAAGACACACGAGACTGCAGAGGTGGTGGTGTTAGGCACTTCATTCCAAGGGAGCATATGGGCAGTCCTAGAGGCTATCAGCATTTGAAAGACTTTATCCAGGAGCTGCTGCCAGTCCTGGAGGCAAATAACACCTAGGGCTGTATGTTTTGTCAATCCAGATACATTTTTTAAATTCCCTGGCAAGTCTCCTGGACCATGAATGGCTGCGCACAATAAGCAGAAATTGAATTGGTGCAAAACCTTTCCCCGCAACACAGGGAGTTAGGTCTGGATGAAACCTTACCTGTTACTACAGTGGACCTTCCACATTTGCGAGGTTTAGGGGCACAGAACCTCCGCAAAAGTGGAAAAGCCATAAATATCAAAATCTGTATATGTGTATGTCTGTGGGAAGGAGGCCAAGGAATGATGGGAGAGCAGGTACCCAGGGTTCAAGCCAGATCAGGGAAAGGAGAGGGGGGAAATGGTGGCCCTATACTTCTTTTCTCTTGGCCTTCTCTTTTATTGAAGGCATCAGGAGGGGGTTTGTGGTGCTGAGAAATCAAGCTATGAGCCATCCTTAGCAGGCCATGCAGTAGTTGGTGAAGAAGGAAGAGGATAAAAGGTGGTGGTGGTGGTGGTGGTGGTTTAAAGGGCTGTGTGGCCTGATTGTTGCTGCTGACAGGGAAGATTCCCCCTGAAAAGAAGCACTTGAAGTGCAGGGACACAGGCTGGAGAAACTTGCAAAGAATCAAATCTATGAAAGTGAAACCTGAAAATGTGGAGTGCTGACTCTGTTTACCACACAGTTGCTAAAGGCACAAGCACTTTGCTGGAAAGGGAAATGTGGGAAGCTGGGTGACAGTGTGAAATGTCAAAAGAGCAAAGAGGGAATAGTGGCAGATTGGATTCTGCCATCTTGGAAGAGGTGGTTCATGCACATTTTATACTGTGGTGATCTTTTTGTTCTTTTTCCTCGCCCCTGCCCAGCTGAGGGTATGGGTTTACCCAGAAGGCACAAGAAACCCAGAGGACACCATGCTTCCCTTCAAGAGAGGAGCCTTTCACCTGGCTCTGAAGGCTCAGGTAAATTCCTGAATTATAATGTTAAAACATTTTCAAGTAGGGAAAGGGATCGTGTCAGTGAATGTAATCTACTGATGAGCTTCAGCACTTACATTTGAGAAACTAATTTTTTTAAAGAGAGGAGAACTACCTCTCAGATTGTAAATCTGTTGTATAAGAAACTAGCATATATACTTGGCATTGCTTGGGATTTTATTTTCCCATAGGTAATACTTGTTAGAAAGACTTGAGATCCTGTCTTTCTAATTCCCCAAACTGTCTTGTCCGGTACCTGCAAGTTTTCCCCATATTCCCCAATCCAATCTGTATTTAGAGTTATTAAAATACAGAAGCTGGGTTCCTGAGGGAATACACTGTCCTCCTCCTTGCTGCTAGGCCTTATCTCCATAGCAACTGTCATATTCAAGACAGACATAGTTGACTGAGGCCCATGAGCATTCTGGCTGAGAATTCTAAAGGCCCCTCCCTAAACTACTAGCCCCAGGATTCCATAGAATCTTCTTAGGCAGCCAATCATATGAGATCTTCACCTGACACAGACAAACAAACTTTGACTTTTATATATTAGACAGCTAGACTGATTTTATTTCACCTCCACACGCCCTTATTTATTCATTGCAACTATTCCTTTAATTAGAGGTTTCCTCCTTGCCCTTTTCTTTTGGAGCAATGCTTGTTCATATTATTGGTTGTTTCCTATTCATAAACATAGCATAGCATCATGTTATGGGACTGGCTCTTTATTAGGTAGTTCCTGTTCTCTGCAGAGTGCAGGGCATTTTTTCAAGTTTCCTATTTTCAGCCAAAGTAATGGCTCCTTATTTTATTTTATTATTTCAATTCTGCAGTGATGATTTAAAAATTAATCAAATAATTATCCTGTGTAATATTATATAGTTTAACATTATAATTACAAGTATTAAAAATAATACTAAAAACAAAGTACTGTGTTTAAAATAAATGCTAAGATGTTTTCTTTCTTCCTTCCCATCCTTTAATAACTATTAGGGGAATGCCAAGTTTATATACTGTATGTCTAAAATAGGATCAACACTTTAAAAAATTAAAAATACGCATTTAATAGTTCAGAAAGATCTGTAGTGTGTTTATTATGACATATCTGCTTTTAGGAATGAGTTACCATTTATGCTGTCACCTCTGTAGAAAAATGCAAAGCACCAGGATAATGGTTGACAGTGCTTCTGAAATCTTCCATAATATATCAGCTTCCATACAAATTTAAAAACTCTGGTCTAGAGTGGTTAAGACATCCTTTTCAAAGACTATAGCTTCAGAGAAATGGGATGCAGAAAGGAAAAGCCCAAAGTGTTTCATTCATAACTCCAAGCCTCTTACATGACATCTGTCTTCTCCTACACAGGTCCCCATTGTCCCCATCGTGACCTCCTCTCTTAAGGGCTGCTACAGCTACAAAGATAAGAAGTTAAAACCAGGTGAGTCTGAACATCAGGGGAAGTATGAACCAGGTGGCCACCACCACCAACCTGAGATGAGGTTAAGTAAGACATGAACACATAATTAGGGCTCTGCTTTTATTTTTAATGACAGATAAATGTCTAATCTTGAGCAGGAGAATGACAGCCAGGAGCTCAGAAAATTAAGCTTTTTTCCCTATCAGTTGCAGTGCAATCCCAAGCATGTTTACTTACATATAAGTCTCACTGTTTTCAGTTGGGCTTGTTGTTGTGTGTCTTCAAGTCATTTATAGGTATAGTGGTGGCAAGTCAAAAGAACTTTTGGGAAGGTAATGTTCTTGAACAATTAAATAGGACGAGACAATATGGTTGGATGGTGTGGGTTAAGCAATTCTGCAATCTATTTTTAAACACTGCAATGTGTTCTACATTTAAAAGTATGCACACTCATGATCTGCTCAAACATAAAGCATGCCAATCTTTGTTAAGTTTGTCCATTATTTTTCTTAAGAACAAAAGAAATGCTTTAATAAACTGCAGTGCTGAAACAGTTAGCTATTTATGACGCACTCAAATGTGCCAGAAATCTGCAAATCAACTGTTTTCCAAAATCTGAAAAAGACAGTAAATTGACAACATCATACCTTCTGATATCCCTACCGAATCAAGATTTTAAGATCTGAGCTATGAACCTGTTGGCCAGCATGACTACATCACAGTAGGTGATGGCAATTTAGGCACCAGTGGGGCAGGAGGGGTAAAATGTCTATGAGCAGTGGTAAGACAGAAACCTGCCCTGATAGTTTCAGAGCTAGTCTGGAGCCACCAAGGCATCTTTGGTGACAGAGAGGGCTTTTGGTGACAGAAAAGGCTTTTACTACCACACTTATGCCTACTTGGTTTGTCTCAGTGCCCATAGGTATTTTATTGTTCCAGAAGTACCTTACATCGGTGTAATGGACCACTATGCCAGAGTAATCCACCAACTGTAATCTAGTCCAAGTCAACTGTTTTTGGCTAAGCAATTAAACCCAGAAACAGAAAAAATCTATACATAAAAACCAATTGGCTTTGTTAAAGAAAGACAATGTGTAAGACAACACATAACATCAGTTAAAACAGGATGTAAAACCAATACATATTAAATCCGTCAATAAATATTTTAAAAACCATAATTTAAAAGTAATCTGGATAGACCTGTCGGTAGACACTAGTCTCTATGCTGATTTAAACATGGGAAAACTTAATACAAGGGATCAAAATTATCCAACACATCTGATAGTAGAACTAATTGTACCAGCAAATAAAGGAAAACACTAGAGTTGCAGTCTAGGCTGAATTTCTCCTAGATGGAAAGGATTTCAGCTATTAAAATGAATGTGCTTCAAAAGGTCCGATATTTTTCTGATTGTTATTGTTATGTGCCTTCCAGTTAACTCCAGATTATGGTAAATCTTATCACAGAATTTTCTTGGCAAGATATATTCGGAGGAAATTTGCCATTGCCTTCCTCTAAGGCTGAGTATGGCTTGCCCCAAGTCACTCAATGAGTTTCCATGGCTGAGCAGGGATTCGAATCCTGGTCTGCCAGAACCTTAGATCAACATTCAAACCGCTATACCCCACTGACTCTGTGCAAGGAGCTACATGACTATGCTGATTAGTATTTCTTTAAAAGTTAAAGATTTACAGGATTTATGCACTTCTTTTATATGATGGACCATCTTCCCCAATGGCACTTAGAACTCATGGCTAGGATCTGATAAGAAGGGGGTGAATCTACATCTTTTCCTAAAATATTATGGAACATACTAATTGTTGAATGTACAAAACTGGATTTCAAAAAACAGTAACAGAACAGGAAGAACAGAACGGATAACTTCTGAATAACAGTGCAGTGTTCAAGAATAAGAGTAAACTATTGGCAAACTTTGTGTTAAAACAACTTTTAGAGTATGGGTTAAATATAAGGATAATATTGCTTGGAATTATTGCCACTTGTTCTATAGATAATAATCAACTTAATGAAAGAGAATGGTTAAGAAAAAAATCATACACGGAAAAATAACATAACAATAAAAGTGAAAAAATAATAATATACACTTCAGGTTAATGAAAAAAGGGAATTTCCAAGAAGATTATATTAAAGATTATCATTCAAAAAATAATAAATACGCTTCAATAAGCTTCTTCTCAAAGCTTTTGTTTTCCCTAGCATGAATATAAGAAAGCTCTTTCATCACGGAAACAATATTCCAGATCCTTAGGGGAAAAAGTCTGACAATGGAGGCACAATAAATTTTTTCAGCCTTCTTCAGAAGAAAAGAAATGTGGTCCCTTCTGTGGTGGTGTGTGTCCTTGAAGAAGCATTATTCAAGGAGATGGCTGCCTTAGTCTGTTTCAACCAAAATGAAAAATTGGGAAGAAGGACTCTAGCAGCACCTTTGAAACAGATTTATTTTACCAGGAGCTTTCAAGAATTTCATTCCACTTGTTTAGATGCACTGACAGGGTACAATAATAATTTGCATGTATTTAAGCAATTACATAATTTTGAGGGTAGCATCAGAATATAATGGGATACAGAGTGATGCAGACCATGACAATGGCCACAAGCCTTCTGAAAGCTATGTGAGATCCAATTTATCGAGTAGGAGGCCTGTTAATTTTGAGGTGTGAGGGCAATATATCCTGCTTACCAGAAAGTCAGTTCTTGAAGTAGCAAAAATTTCCTGATGAGAGTCCTTTTCTTACAGGTGAGCTGTGATGAGATCTATATATTAATAAATGTAGTGTGCCAAGAAACCATTATCTCTGTAAAATCAGTCTCAAAGGTGCTGCTTAGATTCTTCCTCTCACTTGCTGGACCAATAAAAATTATTTTTGTGCCTCCATGAGACTATTCCCCCTCTTTTCTTTCTTTCTCAGAAATGAATAAAACACAAAAATAAACAAAACACTTAAAAAATTAGCATGTGAAGAAGAAGTTGAGACTAGAGATTTCCTCCTGAGATCAGTGGGGCAATATTTCAGAGAACAAAATATATGGAAAAGAACTGAGGCACACATTAACTACACATTAATGAGAACTACATAGTAACTGGGGAATAAATCCTGCTGGATTCAGCAAAATATTCTTTTGAGTTAACGACACATTAGATCAGCCTGTAATGCTCAGATGTCTTTTTCTCATACACCTTCACCAAACCGCCTCTTATAGTGTATTTAGCATTTCCCTTTAAACTAATAGACTGCCACCTACTTCTAAAGGTGCATCATGCTGCACCCACTCTCTCCATCTAATTATTACAAGATCACTGACCTTTTCGGAGTGTTTGGCACTTTTAAATTTCCCATTTAACAAAAAGTTCCAGGGCAATGCTACTTGATTTAGCTTCCTTGAGAGGAGACTTGAAGAGCTTTGTAATATTTGCTTAATCTACAAAATAAAACAATCTGAAATGGAAGCAGGCACCATACACACATTGTCTACCATTTGAAATGTATTTCTTCAGAGAGGTTTAAAAATATGTCATTACACAAAGGACCACAGTGGCCTGCCTTGTATTTGCCCCCCAAAAGAGGCCTCAGGGAAGAAAAGCATTGACTGTCAAAAACGGTTTGCCACTGCAAAAGAAGCACATAGCAGAAATGTGGTGCTACCTATGAAAACAGGGTCCTTTTCCTTTTTTCTAGAATGAAATGAGAAGCACTGCCCTGTCATTCTACCAGAGTATATGGTGCGAGAAGGGACTTGGCTACTGCCTTGTACCACTGAGAACTGTTGCACTTGCCACTGAATTTGGACAGTAATTGGAGTGGTGGTTTCTCAGCAATCTTGATATTCAGTTGTCATTTTCCATACTTTGGCTTCAGTTTGCAACACAATGTGAAACTGGACCGTGCAACACACAACTTCAATGCTCAGTATGGTTGTATGTGCAACTCAACTTCTGATGCTTAGCTTCTGAGAATAATTTAAATAATTTGCCCCTCATGTGTAGCATGACTTACCCATGCCTATGTCATTAACAGGATACCAGCTAATGTTTGTTTGGGGAGGGTCTAATTTCAGCCTCCTCCCCAGCCTTCAGGCATTACACCTTTTTACCTTAGCAGGTATGGGAAAGTGCGCATCAAACTCCTGCAAACTGTCGTGATGGGTTTACCATTCAGAGACATCCTAGAGAGATTTCTTCTTTTACAAAAGTACCTTCTGACAATTAGATCCCATAAAGAGACATAGCCTGGCCATCTTGGAATGGATAAAGGAATATTTAATGTAAAATAATGAAAGTATTCACAAGCTCAAATAAGGGTCTGACCTGGCTTTAAGACCGGGGCCCTTTCTGCACCTTACCTTTTTGCGGAGGTGGGGGCAGCGGTCGCGCGAGCAGCCTCTTGCGCGAGGCGCTCACTTCGCTTCTGCTTCCTCACCGCAGCTGGCTTGCCAGTCACACGAATGCCCTGCCCCTTCCTACCACAGCGCAACCTGGCAATTGCAGGCTAGCACTGAGTCAGGAAGCGTGACCGGCCCGGCTTCCAACACACCGCACACCAGGTAAGTGTGCACGGGCCCCGGGAGCATTGCGCGACCAGCACCATTTTCAGCTTTAAGCCGAAAATGAAAAGGTGCATGCACGGTCCGCTTTAGGCTCTTGAGCATTGCATAAATGGGAGTGCATTGTATGGACCGCTCCTCCTATTTACGCGACGCTCAAGGGGCCCTTTTGCTTTAGAAACGGCATGCGAAAAGGGCCTCGGACAGGAATCAGACTGCAGTCCAGATACTGTTGCACAGCATGTCCCACAGCACTCTCCTGCGTAGAAATGATGAGAGTTGCAGTCAAATAGCATCTGGAGGGTGGCATGATTCCCACATTTGGTTCAAGGCCACCCATTACTAGTCCAACTGTACTATAAAGAAAGGTGATAGTTAACATGTGCATGAAGACTGTCATGATTTCCTACTGTACTAAAGCCAGAACTACATTCCTGTTGCAAATTAGATATAAACACTGTATGTCCAGTCAGAACAAAGTTTACGTATTTCCTCAACAAACACTGTGTCACTGGAAGTAACAACAACTGTGAGCAGTGTTGTCCTCATTTTTTGCCAGTCAGTTTCTTCTGCCAGTTCCTTTGACAGTTTCCGGACAGCCATTATACTTCTCTACAGTTTACTTTGGCCTGAACCTACTGGGAAGGCCAAGATCCCAGTCACTCCTCTCCTTTCACATCTCGTAAGTTAACTGAGTGCAAACTTCTTTTGCACTTTGAATTCAGTTTGCAGCAATTGAAGTAACCTTGATGACAAAGGGGGAAGTGGAAGGGAAGTGAAAGAAATTGGGACATTTTAATAGCAGCTGAAAAATTGGGATGACAGAAGATTAATCAGGTCTGTCCCTGACAAATCAGGCAGTTGGAGGGTGTGACAAGAGTAGTATTATCATCTAGCCTTCTTAATTAACTAACACACACACACACACACAACACACAACCATGCAGGCAATATCTTGTAAGTTCTAGAATTGTAGGATTTTGGAAAGGGAGTACAAAAACACTGGAATCTTGTACATTTTAAATTATTTTAAATTGTTTTGCAACTTCGGTGTCGAAAATCCATTCTTTCTCTCTGTCTCCCTCCCTCCTTCCCTCTCCCCTCATTTGTTTGCTCCTTCACTCAGAAATCCACAGTTGAGCAGTATCATTTTAAAAAAAAACCCAGCCAAAATGCCCAGATTGTGGGATTTTGGTTGTTCCTGGTAAAGTTTTTGCCAGGCTGTATGTGGATTTTAGACTTTTTTCCCCTCTCCTGGCCCAACATAGTTTGGTTTTCTTGGTTTCTTAAGTGTCTTGTGAAATACTCTGATGACACATTCCAAACATTCTAGAAAACTCTCTGTAACTGAGAACCCATCATTTAACAATTAGTCCTCATAAAGCGGCATTCCACTAGCCACTGTGGACCATTGGCAGGTATTCTTCTCAGCCTAATTAAAGTCGCCCCATCAATGTAAACAATGCTGTAGGAGAGTATCATGTAGGACAGGTCTGGCCCATGAAAACTTCGTATAAACCGACTTGGTGTAACTGTTCCTGAACTAGAATGTGAAGAGAGAGAAAAAATTCCAGAACTGGATATCATTCAAACAAATAAAAAAACAAATAATAGCACATAAAAGATAAAGTGTCCAGAGAGAAGAATCTCAGCCTTTTCTCAAAAAATAACACTTTTAATGTCCTCTGTGTAGAGATTTTTTTCCCCAGTTTTCTGGTAGAGTGTTCAAATATACAATTCTTCCACTTAGCAGCCCAAAGTCGAGTTCGGAAACAGTTTTAATGGGAAATGAGCTACTCGCTCAATTGCGAAAGCTACAGTATTTTAATCTCTCAGTACTGTAAGGCATTATTTGTGTTAGTGCCAATGAAACTCCTCTAGAGGAGTGCTACTAGAGTGGGCTCTGTAGACTGCGCTGGTCCCTTTGCTCTTGGTCCCTGGAGAGTTTCCAGAAATGGGCATAAATATGGTGCTGGTCACTGGCATATTGGGGAGGGAAGGAAGCCCTGTAGGTCCTTCACGTCAGTTAGCTGAAGAACCACTGCTCTAGAGAGTGCTTCCATAACTTAACCTGGAATAGACTTTGGGCCTCTCTGCACTACACTGTTATCGTGCTAATATTCCACTTTGAACATCCTGTAGAATTCTGGGGCTTGTATTTGACTGAGGCCAAAGAGCTCCCTGGCTGAGAATTCTAAAGACCCCTCCCTAAACTGCAAACCCTAGGATTCCATAGGATGTTGAAAGTGGAATAATAGCACTATAACAGTGTAGTACGGAAAGGCCCTTCATTGAGAGAAAATGAAAAGAACTAGAAGGAAGCATGACTGGCTTTTACAGAGCCACTTTTTTGCCTAGTAATTTAAGCTGGAAAATGCTCATATCTGATCAGCCACATCTTTCCCCTCTTCATTTTCAAACTGTTCCAAATACACACACCTCTAGAGCATTAAGTTTTCATTTCATCTTTTTCAATTCCCAACAGGAAATTGTACCATCCGGATTTTGCCTAAGATAGAAACGCAAGGCCTTGGATTAGAAGAAACCACAGCACTGGCTGAGAGCACCCACAAACTGATGCAGGATACTTTCTATGAGATTTCTGAGGGGCTATGTGGAAAGAAGGAAATAAGAC
Organism: Ctenosaura bakeri; assembly: GCA_948474755.1. Lineage (NCBI taxonomy): Eukaryota > Metazoa > Chordata > Lepidosauria > Squamata > Iguanidae > Ctenosaura > Ctenosaura bakeri. The sequence continues at coordinate 11 of CAOLHI010005235.1, read as the reverse complement.
AATGAATGCCC
>CAOLHI010005234.1:0-77470 GCA_948474755.1 Ctenosaura bakeri | reverse complement strand
TCCAACAGATGGCCATTCAGACTCTGCTTAAAATGCTCCAAAGAAGGAGATTCCACACCAGAAAATATTATTTTATTTAACAACTGCTGCAAGGTTAACATATGCGCAAGACTGGAAAGAAAAGTAATATCTTGATATTGAGGAGTGGAAGTTAAAAGTTCTGAATATGATAGAGATGGAAAAAATAGCATTTTCTTTGAAGAATAAATCTATCCAGAATTTTGAAAAAGAATGGAAAGAAGTATTGGGCAAAGATATAAATGTATAAGAAATTAAGAAGAAATAAAGTAATTGTTCTCTTCTCTGTAAAATGGAAATTATGTTTGTATGTAATGGAAATAAGCAATTGCAACTGGAAGATTTAAGCCTGGAAGTGTGGGTTTTTTTCCCCAAGTTTAAATCTTAATAAAAATTATTACCAAAAAAAAAAGGAGACTGCACCACACTCTGAAGCATCATATTCCACTTCTTAACAAGAGGAAAGAGGCAGCTGTTTTTTTTCATTGGAAAGTGTTTTGCTTCAAAGTAGTGAGTGAATTCACACTACTGCGTATACTCTGGTAGACAAAATGTATGGTTGCTTTTGCAAGGGGCTTGTAGCGGCTGCTTTAACATGATTCAAAACATTAAATGGGGCTTATGGTGATTTCTCTAATTGGAGGATGAGCTAAAGGAAGACCAAAAGACAGAACTCATGATACCAGCACACCTAGGAGTCCTAACAAGCCTTCATTATGGGTGGGAGGCAGAGGCATATCTAGGGAGGGGCAATTGGGACATGTGCCCTGGGTGCTATTGCCATGGGGGCGCAATAAAGCCGAACCCCTCGTGCTCCTGCCCAGATCTGGCCTGCTGCTGCACCCGCCCTCTCTAGGGTCCTTCCTGGCCTGGTGCAGGGGTGGTGGCAGCAGTAGACCCCCCACCCACTGCCAACCCCTCCAAAGATCTGCACAGCTTGACAGATGCCATATCCTGGAGGGCCAGTTAGGGTCCACTGAGGTCCTGCCCAAACTAAGTGGATGGGTAAAACAGTCACTGATGGGATAGCTTTATTGGTTCTTAGCCAATGGGAAATAACGCAGTGAAAGCAATACAAGCCAGATACATGAGATCAAAACCAAAACAAAGGTGATTTCCACACTACACTGTTGAAGTACTATTATTCCACTTTGAATATCCTGTGGAATCCTGGGACTTGCAGTTTAGGGAGGGACATTAACAATTCTGAGCCAGAGAGCTCTTTGGTCTCAGTAAACTGCAAACCCCAGAATACCACAGGATGTTGAAAGTGGAATGATAGCACTAACAGTGTAGGGTGGAAATGGCCAAAGTGTGACATCGATGAGATCTATGTCCTTTAAGATTACATAGATTTAGGAATGATCCATCAGACAAATCTTAAAGAGTCTCTGGTACTGTTGGAATGTTAGAACACATGTGGGTCTGCTGTCCCAAGATAATGCTCTTTTGGTTAGAAACTCTTGCTTGAATTAACAAAATAACTAATCAGAATATACAATTTCAAATTTCCTTGTTGATTCTATCAGTCTATGACTATGCAAATAAAAATGCCCTATATAAAGCTCATGGATGGCATCTTGTGAGGCAGTTATGGTGGTGCCTAAGCTAGACTTACAACTTTATAATTGTTTTGTTTTCACATTTGATGACCAACCATGGAATAATGAGACCTGACACAGAAAGCTGGATTAAATAAGGACTACTTCATTTCACCTAACCATTTTAAGTCACATATGCCTGGAAATGGATCAAGACGGATGAGGAACCTGATGCAGGCCCAGCTGAAGCTAGGTGTCACTCCATTACCTCCTCAGCCTTCCCTTGAGTGATACAGCTGAGTCCCAAGGGCAATCTAGAAACTGGCTACTCCCTAGCTGGTCATAATTGGAAGGCAACCTGGGGACTCCCACCCAAGCCTCAGAACTCTACAAGTGAGAGCCCCAAAATCCCAGGTTAACTTCAAAGGTAGCCTTCTTCCTCACTCCTTAAGCCACAGAACCCCAAAAAAGGAAGTTCGAGAACACTGCCTTACATCAAAAAGATGCCAAAGGTATACTCTAAAGTTTTATATTCTCTCCCTGCCACCTGCAAATTGACAACTTATTTAAAGACACTACCTAAAACCAATTGTCCAAGTCCCCCAAATATCGTATAGAATAAGAAAATGAAAGCCAGGTAAAAGGGAAACCAATTTCATATGGCCTAGAAGCAACCAGCAAGGTTCACACTGTAATGGGTGGGTTTAGTAAAGGTGATCAAAGAGGCACATGAAGAGGGGGAGGCAATTTATAACTTAGCACCCCACTCCTCTCTCATTCTGTGCTCTGGCACCAAATGCCAGCCACAGAGAACCATGGTCTCTGCCATGGAGCCATCAAAGCAGTATCCTCCCCTGTAGCATCTGTGTGAGTCCAGGCATGTATTATTATCATGCCACGATTACCATAACTATAGTGCTCCTAGAACCCATCTTAAACCCAGGCAACCATACTGAGTGAAAGAGTTCTGTCGGTGCTAGTGAGCAGGGTGTTGAATGATGGTGCAAGCAGTTCCCTCCCACCAGCTAGCTGTTGTGCAAATAGGAGTTGTGATAAGACCCTATAGGAGTCCCCGCTTCTGGGTGTTGCATGGTGGCTCACTGGTAGGAAAGGCCTGGATGTGTCATACTACAGTACCTCACTTTCCAGCATTTCAGAACTCTGCTCAGGACTGCTGCTTAGGTTATAAGGTGGGTTTTAAGGCAGCTGTAACAAAGTAGCCTCATGTCCTATGCATAATCTCAGCCCTTATATTGATAATGTTGTATGCAACAAGGCTAGAGATAAGTTTATCTATCCACCAATAGCTGGAAAGTGTTTGGAACCTTATGCTATCAGAGAAATTGATTCCCTCCCTCCCTCCTTCTCTTCTTTCTTTCCTTCCTTTCCTTCCTTCCTTCCTTCCTTCCTTCCTTCCTTCCTTCCTTCCTTCCTTCCTTCCTTTCATATGTTACTATTCTGCCAATAGGGGATACAAAGCAGTTTACAATATTAAATTAAAGCTTGGCCTTTCTTGAAAAGAAACAACTGGAAATATTTTTGAGAACAAATGGTACCCATTTGTAGCATATAAAACTCTATCAAGATATGTGATATTTGGGATGCTATCATGGTGAGCACTTTTGGAGACCGACTGGCCTGTTTTTCTTATCTTCTTCTTCTTGTGATTGTATGAACTTATTTTGAATTCATAAAATGTTGTCTGGAGGTGAGGGGAGCACATAGGTTTCCAGGGTTGGACTTTGTCTCCCCCCACTAACAAGTAGGAAACAAAGTCATTTTCCTTCAGGACAACTGCTATGCATGTGGCTGCATGAACAAGTGTGAACACACACAGAGAAAAACACACTTTAGTAATGCATCATCTGTTTATTTGTCTTATTACACATTTTCTTAGAAATGCATTGCTGAATTAATGACTCAATCATTGGTGCAGGAATTCTGTTCCACCGTTAACATCTTCAGTATGTTCAGATGATGGTGAGGTGGTCCTATTTAAGACATTTAAGACAATAATTCTTGCTGAATTCTTTCTTCATTCCAGTAGTTGCTGTAGAAAGGTAACAGATATGTTGTCACAGGTTTTCACCCTATATTCAAGGAGGGTATTTTGCACAGAGTATAGATGTCCATACCAGAGATATTAAGACAAGGGGGCTATGAATTTACTTCAGTTTACTTCTAGGGATGAGGAAAGGAATCAACTCTGGACTTATTAGCTTTACTTCCAACATAAATAGTTGGTTTTCTTTTTAAGAAGCTATTATGTATCCTTTGGTGGATGGAGAATATCTCTGAAAGACCTCTGTTAATTCCATTACAATCCTTTTTAAACAAGAAAGCAATTTTTCAGTGCATTCTCTTATGTATAAATAAAATTAACAGTGACATGAAAATGGGAATGCATGTGTCATTTGGGTGCTTCCTTTTGCTAGAAGGAGATCTCTTACCCTGAACAGCAATAAAGTGCTTCTTCTCCACATGTTCCAACCTCCATGGGGTCAATTCGGCATGGCTCATCCCTGCACCAACCTTCAGCTGCTTCACATTCCTCAGGAGAATCTATGACAGTCTGAGCATTACCTCCTGTAAAGAGAAAGAGAAGAGAGTGTGTATCTCATCCCTGAAAGCAAATTATTTGTACTGAAGGATATTGCATGATACTAAAACTCAGATAACCCAACAATCAATCTGGGAACAGTAAATAAGCCAAGTTTTCACTGTAGAAGTAGCAAAAACATTCTACAGTCTCAAATCTTGTGTGTATTTGTAACTTAGTTTCCACAAATCCATGCTTTGCTTGGTTTTTTTTGTTTTTGTTTTTTTTTTGTTTTGGTGGTAGTCATCTTCCTCTGCACTAAATTGCTAGCAGTAATAAAACAAGAGACAAAGTTGTTTTGGAGGTTAGCTATTTGGAAGGCCAGTCCAGCTTGAGGGTGGGTTCCTATGCAACAGGAATAGCACCTCTAAAATGAAACCCAGCACAGTGGAGTGTGCAGAAGGAGCTTATGACTTCTGTTACCCCAAAAGTTGGGTGACTCACAGGTCTACCCACAGTGCCAATATCTCCTTGAACCAGTGGAGAATATTGGCTCAAAAGGGGGGCCTGAGAGAGAGAGGGAACCTAGCAGGATCTTTTATATCTAATGGGCTAATGGAATCAGGTGACAAAGAACTGATGGGAATTTTGAAAGCCTCTTAGTGTCTGGGAAGGTAGAAATCATAGAATCATAGAGTTGGAAAGGACCATAGGGGCCATCCAGTCCAACCGCAGGAACCCACATCAAAGGAGAAATTTGAGGGGAAGTGAGACTGGGTTGAAGATAATCAGGGGGCAATTTCGGGTGCTATTTTTTCCAAACATCGAATTGTTGAGAGACATTTGCAAATCCATTATTGTTGGAACTTCCCTGACTGTGACCTGACCATGCCCTGAGGTTATCTGACCTATTTTCAAATCAGATATGTTTAGCCAGTCCTCTTTGCCAGCATAGCTTTACAGTCATGTCAATGTATAATTTCTATTTCATGCCAATTAAGTAATATTTGCCAATTATAACATATCATGGAGTGGGGGGGTGCATGGCCTGGCAGCACTTTGTGTGCAATTTGAGCCTTCAGAGGGTGGCTTGGGAATGATAAAGACACAGAGTACTGGTGTCTAAACCAGAGATTCATTGTCAAAGTCTGTCAGATGTTTAAATTGTTAACGAGTCAACACTGAACTATAATTGAATTCTAACAAGGTACTGTATTTCCATTGTTACTATAATAAATGTTACCCTTTGTTTTAAAACTACTGAGTTGGCCTGAGTGATCTAAAGCTACCAGCAATTAAGAGAATATGCTAACTTAAATAAAGTATTTGGTTGTGAGTGAACACTTAAGATGCTATCTCTGTTACACAAAGGTTTTGGTACAAGGGTGGAGCTAGTGCCTTATTGGATTGGAATTGCCAAACCAATCTGAAAGATAATAAAGACCTGTCACGATTGTTATGATTTTTCTAAAATGAACCCAGTCAAAAACTCCATCCTAGGCAGATTCTCTATGTGAAGTTTCCTGCAGTCAGGGGAAATATCTCGGTTTTACAATAAATGGAGCTTTCAGATCTTGAAATGGAAGGACGTTGAACAATCCTTTACTTCACCTATTCATGTAGTTCTGAGACTATAAAATCAGAATCAGATCAGTGTATTGTTACCCTGATTTCTGGGGGTCCTGTGAGGGACACCTAAGTGCACTCCAAATTACAAAGGTGGGAATTAGTCAAAAGAGCAAAAGAGAGCGATATGAGAGGCAGGGCAACAGAGCAAGATCTTTTATCCAATGTCTACGGGGTCAGGCCAAGTCAAGGAGCAAACAGAATTAAATTAATAATTGTTGTTTTTATTAAAATACAGCCAAACAAGTGTATGCAACACACTCAGATAACTATAGAAATAAAGGTTGGAGTTGGATAGAGGGATTTTTAGAGGAGGTTTTTGGTATGGGTAATGCTACACCTGTGCTGAAACCCGGGTAGTCTGAAGGAGAAGTTTGTGGATATGAAGTTTCTCAGTGTGTGGAACTGAGAGGAAGGCTTGTCAAGCAAAGCGGCAGCGAGGCGGGATGGAAGTTGGGGGCGATCTGAGGAAGCTCTCAAAGTCAGGGGTTCTTATAGGGGAAAATGTGGCCGTAGGCTAGTCCGTACTTGGGGAAAACATTGAGTTTCGGGCTGGAGACAAAGCCTCCGAAAGGTCAGCATTTAGCATGATTAAGTCCAAATTGTCAATAGAGTAGCCAGTATGCAAACGCAGAGTGCTCAACAGATGAGTATTCGTCTAATCAAGCTACCTGCTTGGGGCAGGGAGTTCTTTGTAAGTATCATGCATACACAATATGGTACTTGCCTTGAGGTCTCCTGAAGCGGCGGGATGGCTATTTCTGGCCTGCCTGTATTACTGCGATTAGCGGCTGTGCCTGTATGCGAGCTTGTCCAGGGGCCTCACAGCATGTGGAGAGGAATAAGTAAAGAAGGCCGAATTATTGATATCAAAGTGATATCTAATATCCCACAAATCCGGGCTACCAACTGTGGTAACAGTATATTATAAATATTCTGTATTCTGAATGTTTTTAGTGTTGAGCCCTCATGTCCTGTAGTTTGAGTAGGGATGCAAGGGGGACGCACTAAGAATCAGTGTCTTGATTCATCAACATATCCTATCAAGAAAATGGTCAACTGTCACAAGATTTTTTTAAAAAGTAAAAAATATTTTCATGAAATCATAGAATCATAGAGTTGGAAAGGACCAACCGCAGGAACCCACATCAAAGCACCACCAACAGATGGTCATTCAGCTTTTGCTTAAAAACCTCCAAAGATGGAGATTCCACCACACTCCAAGGCAACACATACCCTGCTCCCTAAGCTACTTTTCAAAAGGCATGGCTTCCAAATCCTTCACCATTTTAGTTGCCCTCCTCTGGACTCGTTCCAGGTTGTCAATATCCTTCTGGAAATGAGGTGCTCAGAACTGGACACAGTACTCCAGATGAGGTTGTCTATTTCCTGTTAGTGATATACAATGGTGTAACTGATACTGTGGGGGGAAGGAGAGGGGCATTATCTACCCAATAAGAATCCTGCTCCCTCAAATATAGCTTGCTTTCAGTCCCAAATTTTCTAGTGTCATAGACATTAAGATCATTTTTACTTGCTGTGTTCACTTTCCCTTGGTAACTTTGCCTGCTTCTTTTCTTTGGATGCATACATTACATTTCTAAATGCTCAACTGAAGTTTTAGGTTACCTCAATGCTAGAATAGAAGATACCATAGATGGTGCAGAAATCTTATTTTGGGTGAGGAGTACATCCATTTTACTCTCTCCTGCAATAGGTAGTCACCTGAATGTATACCTGCACATATACTTTTTTGATCATTGTGATGGAGGAATTCAGCATTTCTACCTGCTGTGCTACCATACCCTACCATGCCTCCTATAAAATATGAGGTTTCCATAAGTTGAGCTTGTTGATGACCAGAGAACCCAGTTGGGGTCACACTGACCAGAAACGTGTTTGGAGTCATGAAAACCACAGTGCTTATGGGTTTGTGCTAATCCCTTCATTGCTTCAGGCTCTTTTGAATACAATGAAAGATGAACTGCCTGGATTGGTGGGCAATCAAGACCATCCCTCAATCTTACCCTATGAAGATTTTCCCTGTGCACCCTACCTGACTGAACATTAAGTGGTTGTTATGAACCTCATCAATGTTTTGTCACTCCAGAGTTAAGCAGTCAGACCATTCTGGACTCCTTTGTCAGTCCTGTGGGAAAGCCATTATAGCTTTGTCAATGCACTCCTTCAGGGTGTGAAATAGGGTATAAAAACACTAGCTTTGACCACAGCCAGTTGTAGTGCGTAGTGCCCCAGACTGTCATTCCTCCGTACTACCCTCAGTGCTTTCTGAGCCCCTCCACTGCAACCTCCTTCTTCAGGATTGATAACTATCTTTTCCCCTAATGTCTCCCACAGGAAGAAAAAGGTCACCCAGAGGAAGAAAAAGGTCTTATTCTGTATCTCGGGCATTCCTTCAGAGGCCCAAGATGATAGCATTGTGTTCCTGCTGCTGGCTACAGAAATAGAACCAGGTATTTGTCTGGCTGCCCCTCATTTTCCCCATCCTCCCCTGGCTAGGGAGGAGTGTCCAGCTGGAAAACAGATGGGTCAAGCAAGCAGGGAAAGGAGATGAGATGTATCTACTCCTGGAAGAACTTTATGATCCACCAGTGTAGTATAGGATCTTGCTCCTGTTTTTTTCAGAAAACAACAGTCTTACGCTGAAAATAGTGCATTTTGTGTAAAATACACTTTTTTCTGTGTAAAGTTTTTACAAGAAAAAGTAAGTTTTTTGTAGAAATATTTCTTTTTCACATGAAGTCCCAAAGAGCTAAAAATAATCAATAAATATTTAGATGCTCTTTTACTCTCTCTTAGTGGGGAGAAAACACTTGAAACTATTCATCTTACATGCAAGAATGAAATAAGTGAGGTTTTACATCTGAACAGAAGAACAGGTGCATCACTCACCATGGTATATGTGAAGCTTTCTTGGACCATGGTCTATTAATGGCATTGATAAATGACCTACCTGGAAAAATCAAGACCATCCATGGAATGACAGCAATGAAGAGGCTGGAGATCTGCATGGTTGAAGCTTGCCTCAAGTTTCAATGAGGAGACCAAGAATAGGAGACTGAGTCACTAGCCTTATAAGTCAAAGTTTTGTGTCATCTAACCGGTCAAATGCCCACCCTTCTATAGGGCTCTATGATGTACTTATCCTGAAGCACTATGCATTAATGTTCTTGATCCAAAGTGCATGATGTGAGGAACTCTTGATGCATAACAGAAGAACATACGACAAGTTATAAGGACAATATAGTAAAGTAACTACAGAATTTATCTGATGTGTAGCTTTTGTGGTCCCTAGCTAATAGCACATAAAAAGAAATGAGCTAAAAAGTATATTCAAGTCAGTACAGCGAGGACTTCAACAATCATTGAAATGTGGTTGTATTATTCTCCTCTTGTAAAGAGATCATAGAATAATAAATCTTGGAGCTGGAGGGACAACAAGGGCCATCTAGTCCAACCTGCTACCATGCACAAACTTGGAAATAAAGTACTCCTGAAAGATGTCCATCCAACATCTGCTTAACGATGGAGATGCAGTTTGTGCTACTGTCTTACAATATAAAAAAAGTTCTTTCTAATGTTTAGGTGGAATCTTTTTTCTTGTAATTTGAATCCATCAGATCTGAAAGACGGACAGGAAACTTTAATAAATGTCACAATTGTTGAAATCCTAATAGGTATTTCAGTATTTTGGTGAACTTTCTGGATTATTATTGGAATCCTTCACATCATTACTTGGTCTTAGCACAGTAAGATTTGATTCTGCAGCAAATAACAGGGTTATTTTCTGTTTTAATCTGTTTTGTGAGTCAGTGGATCTAGGTGGCTTCTTCATCATCTTTAGAGATTTTCATTATCACATGACAGGAACTCCTGAAGAACATTGACTGCACTTTGGTATACAGAATTCACTTGCAAGGTTGACATAATGACTGCCAAGTAGCATCTATGGATAACCAGAGTTCAGTCAGCACCCTCCCCCCGCCATTTCTGTTAACAGAAGGAACAAGGAGAATTTCTTCAAGAGCAAGTCAACAAAGAGTGGCACTATAGCTACATACACTCCCTCCAACTGTTTTTGTTTTCTCTGTAGTTCTCTCACACTCCCTGAAATCACCCCCTTTCCAGAAAAAAAAAAAAAAGTATTTCCTCCTCTGGGCCTTCAAGAGTGGGATTCTTCCTTTAGGCAAATCTTGTCTTGATCCCCCACAATACAAAGAAATGTTCATTTTCCAAAACCAGAAATGGACTTATGGCCCATTCTCAGTTTTTTATTACTTTTGCTGATCAAAATTGCCAACCCCAGGCCTAGAATGATAGGGGAGGAAAAGTCAGATTTGATTATGAGCATGGCCTAGAACTTATTTTGGAACATTAATAGGGTAGAGACATCACCTTTATGACATTCATACAGCATCACCCAACCAAATGCTGGTTTAGGAGTGTCTCCTACAGCAGTGCTTCTGAGACTTTCTCACGTCAAGGACCATCAGTTACTTTTTCCTCAATGTGCCACAGACTGGTACTAAATTCTGCTCTTTGGGGATGGACAAATATTAAAAAATATTAGGAAAATGGGGAAAAACATGTTTTTCTAGTGTTGAGAAACCCTGATGTGAAGAGTCCTAGGTTGCTGTGAATCTTCATACTTATTCTCCCTAAACTTGCACATGGTTGTTTTGTGGAGAAAGCAACATTTTCTGCACCAGAAATTACATTCCTATGCAGAAACACTATATTTTGCACAGACAATGTTATTTTGTTTGCAGAAGACATTCTAACTGGAGATTTATTCTGTGCAAAGTTTGCACTGGGTTTCCATAACATTGGAAATCACATTTTTCTGTTCAGAAAACATCATTTTCTGTGAGAAATAATACTTATGCATAAACACATTATTTTCTATGCAGAAAATACTGTTTCTATGCAAAACAACTAAGTGTGAATTTTCTGCAGAATAATAAAAGCATGGTTTTTAGAGACTTTTTATAGAAGTAGGAAGTAACTTTTGATCACTTCTTGTTTTAAAAGAAGGCTTTACCTGGGTTTGAAATGGATTATCGGGGCCCTGAAACACAGCAAAAATGCTCCCATACCCACCTGAGGGTATTTTGGAGAAAATAAAATTTGGTATTTTGCTGTGGGATGTGACCAGGGATTTAGCCTCCTAAGGTCTTTTGGTGGTTAATTTATCCCTCTAGTCTTTCACAGTTGCTCACCCCTGATCTAGGACTAAAAAGACACAGGATCCCCCCTCTTTTTTTTGGGTTGACTTTCATATCAAAACCAGCACTACTGGGTGGTTCTATTCCTTTGGATCATTTAATCATATCCAAAGGAATAGTGAAAGAGTTCTTGGCTTAGTCATTAATCAAAGTGGGGACTGAAGGCAAGAAATCAGAAGAATACTAGGAATTGGAAGGATGTCTTTGAAAGAACTAGAAAAAGTCAGGATACTATATGCCATTGTATTTTCAATTTCTGTGTGTGGTTGTGAAAACTGGACAGTGAAGAAAGCTTATAGGAATAAAATCAAATCATTTGTAATGTGCTGCTGGAGGAGAATTTTGCAGATACCAGGGGCTGCTAAAAAATACAAATCATTGGATCCAAGAACAAAGTCTGAACTCTTCCTAGGAGGCCAAGATGATTAAACTGAGACTGCTGTACTTTTGACATTTCATGAGATGACATGACTTGCTAGAAAAGACAATAATTCTTGGGACAGTAGGAAATGAGGAAGATCATAGATAGATTCAATCATGGAATCCACAGCTGCTCTGCCTTTGCAAGTTCTGGGCAGAGCTGTTGATGACAGAGTGACTTGGAGCTCATAGTAAGTTGAAGTTGACTTGATGGCAACTAACAACAGTAACTACTACTACTTTGCCACTCATAAATCAGGGGTGTCAAACTCAATTTCATCTTGGGCCACATCAGTATTATGGTTGCCTTCGAAGGGTGGGATGTATCTATAAGGCTATATATATATATCTGTGTGTGTGTGTATTCTTTTATCATATTAACATTTGATTATTACTGGTTTTTAAATTGTCTTCTTTCTGCATCAACTTTTCTTTTCTTGGACATTTTGAGGCTATTTGATTGTAGTTTATGGTCCCTATACCTCTGTAAAGTGACACAGAATTGGTTAGTATATCCAAAGTGTGCCACTTTCTGCTCCCCATGTGCTCTCTCTGCCACTTTCTCTCCACTTACACCCTGTCTGTGTCTTTTTCTGCCTCCCAGACCCTCTCTGTGCCTCCTTCTGTTTCCTTGCCCATTTCTGTACCTGATGAGCCTGATCCTCACATTGAGGGCTCCCAGTTGCTGGTATTCCAACACTTGCAAGCCTCATGGAGCATTGCCATGGTAACCCATGGCAATGTTTTGACAGTGAGACTTGGACAGTGGAGCAGTCAGAAGTAGAAGTAGATTGTGAATGCTGGCTGCTGGGCCCCTCTTCCAAATACTGGCAGCTGGGGGCCCTCAGTGTGGGGATTGGGGTCACCAGGTGGATGGAGTGCTGCAGCTGCAGGAGAGGTACAAGGGTCACATAAAATGGCCTGGTGGGCCAGATTCGGCTCACGGGCCTTGTGTTTGACACATATGGCATAAATGGTGGTGGTGGGGGAATAGCTGTATTGGCTGTGAAAGATGCTTCTAACAGCACTTCAAATTCAATGCCCAGAGGAAGCACAAATGATGGGAACAATAAAAATGTCCAGTGATTTCTCCAGCTTTGGATATGGAAAAGAAAAATATTTCCCCCCCAGTGCAATAGATAGACTTCACATATGTGCAGAAACCTGTCGGGAATACATCATCTGTTTATTTGACACAGTGTGCATATTTTGAATGAAACAGAGTAAATCATACAAACAGCAAAGCATAATTTCCATTCCACGGCATCATTTTCTTAAGATGCACAGGATCAATCTTTGGTGGGAAGTTAATTGTTGCTGAGTGATTGTTCCTTTCCAAAGTACTAACTCATTGGTCCAGTGTTTCTGTAGAAAGATAATTTTTTATTTAGAAATATTTTTTATTATACTTCTACAAACAAGGACAATATCCTATGTATATATATCTTCAATACTGGACAGTGTCCAATGCATGATAATGTGGCGTGGATCACTATTAGCTTAGATATGTTGTTTAGGAAAAGTATGACATGAGAATACACTGGGAGAAATGAATCATAGAATCATAGAATCTTAAAGTTGGAAGAATCCACAAGGGCCATCGAGTTCAACCTTCTGCCATGCAGGAATACAGCATCAAAGCATTTCCAACAGATGGCCATTCAACCTCTGTTTAAAAACTTTCAAAGAAGGAGATTCCACTACACTCTGAGACAGCACATTCCACTGTCAAACTGCTCTTACTATCAGGAAGTTCTTCCTAATGCTTAGATGGAATCTCTTTTCCTGAAGTTTGAAGCCATTGCTCCTTGACTCTGGAATAGCAGAAAACAGGCTAGTGCCATCCTTCATGCGATACCTCTTCAAATATTTAAACATAGATATGATGTCATCTCTTAGCTTTCACTCCTCCATGCTAAATGTTCACTTTCCTTTCACCACCAAAGAAGTTATAGAAGGAAGGACATGGTGCTATGGAAAATGGGGTGGATGGCCTTCAACACTATTGTTACAGCATTGGCAAGGAAACACAATCCACTTCCCTTTTTAACAACTTTAACAAAGATCAGACACTTTTCATAGAGGATGTAGTCTATACTAGCCAATGTGCATACATATTAGCCAGAATTTTATTAGTGTCTTTGGAATATGCTGAGTTCCCTTACGGAAGTGACTGAACTTTTTTGTCCAATGTAGAACATTTTCATATGGTTCAAGTTTTCAGAAGTTGAGCACAATGTGCCATTGTGCATGCAGAAACCATCACACCTGAACAAGCATTGCACATGGGTGCCTTTGTGTGCTTCATGGTACACTGTTTGCACATTGGTGCCTTACTTCAGTAGGATAATGTTGCCATTTAGCATAAAGGTTGTATAACACAACTGTATAATGCAAACCCTAAGGTAAGATCTTGGCCTCTCCCTTTGCTTCTATATATAAGTTATTGGGGAACATGAATAGGAAGCTGCTGTCAGACTGTTGTCTTTCCTTTGAGCTTTCCATAGTAACTGGTTACCATTTATTTATAACTGCTTGGCCATTGTGTGGATTTTCATCAATGCTCTTCAGTTTTGGGTTTTTTTTTTGTTGTTTTTTTTTTAGTATTGAGAACCCTTGATGAGAAGAATTCTGAACTGATGAGAAATTTCACAGCTCAGGACTTATGCTGTGCAAAATTCCACACATTTCCAGTCTGGAAAATAGTATTGCAATGCAAAACTATTAATTCCTGAACAGAAAGTGCCATGTTCTGTGCAGGAAACAAAATTTTCTGCATGGAAAATAATATTTCAATGCAGATCTATTAATTCCTGCACAGAAAGTCCTGTTTTCTGTACAGAAAACGCTGTAATTTGGGATTCATTCTGCATAAAATTTGCATATGATTGATTTATATAGAAAACAGTATTTTCTGCACAGAAAATAGCATTTTCTCTGCAGGAATTAATAGTTCTGCATTGAAATATTATTTTAGACACAGGAAACACTGTCTCTGGTGCAGAAAATGGTTTTCTATGCAAAACAACTATGTGTGAATTTTGCATAGAACAAGTCCCAAATTTTGTGCAGAATAAATCCCACAACAGGAAGAAAACTGCTGAAATTACTTGCTGTTAATTTTGAGAGGAGCCTTAGTGAAGAATTACATCCTTATAGGTCTTGAATCTGATCCAAGACAACTGTATCAAGCTGCAGATTATAGTTCTTTTACTGATGCAGATTGATCTAGTTGCAAGCGCAGACTTTTCCAAACAAAGGAGTGATTCTGTAGAATACTTTCTTGAATTAAAACACTGAAAGTATTGATGCTGAGTACATCTTTCAATTCTGTTAAACAAAGAGAAGAACCTTACATTGACAAACAGCAAAAAGTGCCTGTGCCACAAGTTCCAATCTGCATAGGCCCAATGTCACATGGTTGTGGCATGCACCAAGCTTGAGCTTTTTCACATTCTGCTGCAGAATCTATGGTACCACGGATTCCTGCAATGAGCAAGGGACATATTAATTGAATGGAAAGCATTCCTCCATGTTCACTCTCCTGGGATAATGATAACTTTGAAAAATAATTATGATGTTGGAAATAAATTAAATGATATAAAAACAGATTTGAAATCAAGACAATAAATACTGTTCAACACTTCACAGGTGAAAATCAGGATATGTGTGGACTAACAACAAGATGGCAAAACGTACTAATGAGAAAGCTAGGAGAGTCTGCACCAGTTTGTTTTGCCGGAGCCCATTGGGAAGGCTGGAATTACATCCCATTCTCTTCCCTCTCTCCTGCTGAGTTAAATGAGTGCAAACTGATTTTGCACTTTTGCACTTTGAACTCAGTTTGCAGCAGTTGAAGTAAACTGAGGTCAAAGGAGGAAATTGGGAGGAGGAGGAGAAAGAAACTGGGACATTTTAAAAGCAGCTGTAAAATTGGAATGACAGAAGATTGTTTGTGACAGTCTTTGCCAAATAGGGAAAGTTGAGGGTATGGTGAAATTCTGGGAGTGTGGCTATCTGATGTTCCAAAGCAGTCCAGAAGCAGAACCAGAATAGCACCTCAGGAGAGAAACCCAGCCTAGTAGTGTGTGGGAGGGTTTGTGATTGAAAGTCAAGTACCCGTGGGCATTTGAATTCCTTCAGTGAAAGCCTAGCAAGAAGCTAAAGAGTAGAGTCCCTTAGACAGTGTGACTGTTTTGGGAGGGTTCGTTCTCAGTGGAAGCCTAGAGACAGGCAGAAGAGTGATTAAACCCTGGTAGATCCGGTCATAAAGTGCGATCTAGATTGGGGGAGGTTAAGATTCTGGTGAGAGTTTAGCCAAAGGGCTGTTGCATGATACTGGGGCCTTATATGAAAATCTAGATATAATTGAACTGCTTCTGAGCAGGGAGTTACCTGTTATATTGTCTGAAAAGTACACAGAGGAAATGTATCATCCCTGACCTGCGTATTAACTCCTAACATGCTACTTTATTCTTATTACTATCTTAATAAATGTTACTGTTTATCTGAAACACTGGCTCGGCTTGAATCGTATACAGTATATAAAGTAACACAGAAAATATGCTACCATAAAATTATTAAGTGGCTCTAACCTTGAGAGCCCTTCACTCTTTTACACAGAGGTGGTCTTATAAGGACAGAAGCAGAGCTATGCGGTAAAGACAGTGTGCCTTATCAGATTGGGAACTACCACAACAATCTAGGAGAAGTAAGGGCCTGTCACAGAGGATATGATACTATAAGATTCAGTCAAGTACCTAAAACAAAAACAAAAACCCACCGAGGAACAGGGAGGTAAATGAAAAATGGAGAAGGAAAGTAAACCTTGACTTATTTGGTGTGTCAAGATAGTCTTTCTTGTCATGATCTGTTTCCCCACTACACCGTTATAGTGCTATTATTCCACTTTCAACATCCTATGGAATCCTGGGAAACCCCAGGATTCCATAGGATGTTGAAAGTGGAACAATAGCACTGTAACCGTGTAGTGCGGAAAGGCCCATGGTCAAGAATATTGCTGTTTGCTCATTTTAGTTAGCTATATGCCATTGTGTCAACTCAGACTTACTGTAACCTTATCATTGGGTTTTCCTGGCAAGATTTATTCAAAGGAAATTTGCCATGCACTTTCTCTAAGGCCATTTCTGCACAACACTGTTATGGGCTATTGTTCCACTTTCAACATCCTGTGGAGTTCTGGGGCTCATCCAGAGCTCTCTGGATGAGAATTCTAAATGCCTCTCCTTTAACTGCAAACCCCAGGATTTCATAGGATGTTGAAAGTGGAATAATAGCACTATAACAGTGTAGTGTGGAAATGGCCTATGATTGATATCATGTGACTTGTCCTAGTTTACTCAGTGAGGTTCCATGGCTGATTCAAACACTGGTCTCTCAGAGCTCTAGTCCAACATTTGAACTACTTTACATTCCTGATATATAGCGGTGCAAATAAAAGTCTACTGACCAAGAACATAAATTACGATGGTGCTTGAAATCTTGAAATTCTCTAAGGTTTTGAATGTTCTTCTAGAGAATATTCAAATTAGCCTGACTCCCTTCATTAAGCATTACACTATCTCCAATGGAGACCAAAACCAAAATAGGACAGGGTAGATGGTAATGATAGCAGCTTCTTCAAAGACTAAAAAGGCTGCTCCTTCATGCCCCTTGAAGTGACAACTTTCAACTGAAGGACATGCAGATTTTTTGGGACATAAACACTTTTGATTTTTTTTAAAAAATTGATGTATGCCTTACCTGGAGAAAACAAGAGCATCCAGGAAAGGAAAGCAAGGAAGGAACTGAATTTCTCCATGGTTCAAGTGTGATACAGATTTCAACTAGTACAGCAAGAGAAGAAGCCTCAGGCAGTGCTATAAAGGTCGCATGTCATCTGAAGGACTGAACATCCTATTATTTATAAGGCTCACTAATAAGGAAATTTTGTGGCCTAATGTTCTTGATGATATTTGTAATGGTAGAAACTCCTGATGAGTTATTCTTCAAGAACACATGGAGTGTCAGCCAGAGAAGGTACAATGGGGTACATTACATTCTTTTCAGATATATTCAAGAGTTGATGTATTAGAATATTGTTTATTGTTTTAAAATCTATTACAGCTTGTATTTTCTGTCCAGGGTTTAAGCTTTATGGGAAAACTATAAAACCATGGCTAAAATGAACAGAATGGTCAGAGCTGACCAGCAAACTAATAGGACATGTGAATAGTTCTCTTAGATAAGCAAAGGCATATCTAGTGCTGCAGCATCTTGCCCACAATTGTGAAGCAGATGCCTATCAGAAGCCAGCCCATGTTGCTCATGTTCCTTATGCATAGCAATGACACAGTGTTCTAGGACCCCTGGAGGTCTTGGAGGATCCCTGTCACTATAAGCCCAGCTACAAGAACACATAGGAAGAGTGACACCTGGCTTGAAGGCAGTTCATGTATAAAGGATCTAGGAGTCTTAGTAGACTATAAACTAAACATGAGCCAACAGTGTGATGTGGAGAGTGAGAAAGTGAATACAATTCTTTGCTGTCTCAACAGAAATATGGGGTCCAGATAAAGGGAGTTAGTAGTGTCACTCTGTTCTGCCTTGGTCACACCTCACCTGGAATATTGTATCCAGTTCTGCATATCACATTTCAAGAAAACATTTGGTATGCTGGAGTGTCTCCAGAGAAAGGTGATCATGATGATCAAATATCTGGAAACCAAGCCTGATGAAGGACAATTTCATAGGGACTTGGGTATGTTTAGACTGGAGAAGTCTGAGAGATGACATGATAGCCAGCTTTGAATATCTGACAGGATGTCATGTAGAAGATGAAGTCTGCTTGTTTTCTGCTGCTCCAGAGAGTAGAACACAAACCAATGGATTCAAATTACGTGAACAGAGATTCCACCTAAACATTAGGAAGAACTTTTTTCCCCTATAAGAGCTGTTTGACAGTGGAATGGAATACCTTGGTGGAAGGTGGAATCATCTGTATAGAGGTCTCACAGATCTTGGATGGGCATTTTTCAAGAGTGCTTTAGTAATGTATTCCTGCATGGTAGGGGACTGGACTAGATGGACTAAGATTCTATGATTCTATGTTGCCCTCCCATCAATCAGTCAATTGCTATGTTGTGTGTATGGGGAGTGGCTATAGGAGTTTAAAAAATGGGTTTAGAGGAGTGAAGGTGAGATCTGTGTTACCCTAAGAGATGGCGGGCATTAAGGTCCACCCACAGTGCCAGTGTCTCTTTGGAATTTGGGGAAATTATGGCTCAAAGGATGCCTGTGAGAGGAGGGCAATTGTAGGTTCTTTTCATCCACATATATTAGTACTAATTGCAGAGAAGCTGCAGCTTAAAAATAGACAAAAATATTTTATTGGGAATGACAAACATACAGAAGAAAACACACACTCTCACGGTTGGAATTCGTGGATGCAGAATCTATGGATACGGAGGGGTGACGGCAGAATCTCAATGAAACCAACAAAGAAAAATGGTCAGTATCACCTGATCACATGTTGCAGTACAATGTTCCCATTCAAAAAAGTTTTCTCCAAAATCTTATACAAGAGGATGAGGGACTCCATAGAGAGGCTTCCTTGTTGGCCTATACAATAAAATTAAACCATATTTGTTCAAAATTGTCTTTTGCCTCCAATTTGTTGGCTTGCTTTTAATTTTGGGTGAGCTTATTGATGAGCAAAGTTGATGAGGCTGTGCCCACAAAGGAACACATGAACAAGTTATTTAGCATCTTCCAGAAGTGGGTCACTTCCATGTGTGCCACCGAGAGCAGAAAGGATATTAATTCCTTCTGGTACAATTTTGCATTTTTAACTCTGGAAGATGGATTAGAGGAATAAGGGATAGCACCCTTGAACATTTTGAGTTGTGACATTGATAATAACTAATTGCAGGACTCGCTCCCAAATATGTTAATTTTAGGACACTCAGCTCTGTTTCTTTCTTTTTTTTTTTACTTTTTTTTTATTATAAAACCAAAAACCATTATTCTCTACATTGTCTTAGTATTACATAAAAAAGAGTATCGGTATCTTCACAAACAAACTATGTAGACGTCATATTGGAGTAGTTTACTTAGTAATAAACAATTAATCATTAAGTATAAATTCGAATAAATAGAATAGTCACTGCATAAGTTAGAGTACTAAATTTATACTTCCTTTCTTCCTCAGTTGGATATTATATATTGAATATGTACAAATGTATTTCTTACATAAGTTCTTCTACACTGTAAGGTGTGTAATTATGGATATTCCTGACCTTTAACAAAATATCTTGCAAAAAAGATATTGCAGATCTGGAGGACTGGCTGCATGACCTATTTGAAATGAAAAATATGGGCATTTCAATGCACAGAATCAAAGGAAAAGATGAACTAAAAATTCAGAAAGAATGGGCCCTAATAATGGAGAGATTCGCTAGTATAACATCTTTAATGGTTCAAATGATGAATAAGTGCTGGGAAACTGAGACAGAATGATATAAACTTCCATGAAGTTTAGAATGTAAATGATCTAAAATCTGGCTTATCAATTAATACAAATAAGGATACTCAGCAGTATTTCTGTGGGGTGTTGTTGTAGCTGTGTGTTGGAGATTGCTCTACAACTGGGAGAAAGATGGATATGTCATGACCTCCACCTTCCAGTGCCTCTGAAATTCCTTGGTTGGAGGGAGAATTGCATGACTTAAGTTAGGATATTTTTGTGGCTTAAAGCATCAGGAGATTTCCTAGTTAGGACTAGATTTTGCACAAAATTCACACATATCCTGGATTTGGTTTTAAAAATACTTGAAAAACGAATTACATTTTTTCAGATGTTAGGAAACCCTGATCAGGATAATCCTAGATGGCTGCGAATTGTTGCTGTTTGAGACTTATTCTATATTTAAAAAACACATAGTTTTCTTTGTGTGCAGAATAGAAAATGGCAATTTTCAGCAGAAAAGTTTTCTGCAGAGAAAACAATATCTGATGAGCCACCCGCTCAATACCTTTGCAGAAAAAACAAGTTTCTTGCATTGAAAACAGCATTTTCTGCACAGAAAATTACATTTTATGTTACATTTTCAGTTCAGTAAATTTCTATGCATGAACTTGTTTGTTGTGAGGGGAAAAAAATAATACTTTTTTTTTGTAGAAAAACTATGGAGATTTTTTTTTTTTTTTAGTACACAAAAGAAGTTTCAAACTGTGGGTAATCTTGGAGAACCATGCAATTTGACTTTTTCACAGTGAGGACAAAAATGGTGAACTTATTCATTCTTGCCTTTGAAAACAAACTTTAAGAACATTTATATCCCTAGTTTTCAAAAGGGTGTGGATTTGACACACATCTTTTCTTAAGAGGGAAATGGCAGACCATGGAGTGACACAAGGGCATTGCTGAGCAAGAGCCAGAATGTTGGCCTATTGAACAGAGTTGTTGTTGTGTGTCTTCAAGTCATTTCCTACTTATGACCAACCCAAGGTGTACCTATCAGGAGGTTTTCTGGTGGCTGAGAGTGTGTGATGTGCCCAAAGTCACCCAGGGTCTTTGTCCAAAACTCAAACCACTCAATTACTCCATTGAATAGAAAGCCAACCTCCTATTAAATTTTCAGGAGACCCATGCTGCACTGTGAATTTACTGACAGTTTAGTTCATGCTTGATAGAGATCTTTTGCAAAATTGAATTAAATGGTGACCCCCTAAACTCATTTAATGCCTCATGTGTTCATTCTGGGGCCTGGAAGTTACCTTTCTCCCTGGCTTACACTGAAGAGTAGCCATATATTTCCAAAACAACTAAATAAATCTATGTGTTGGACTTGTTTTCAGACATGAGGGATTTTTTAGATTTTAGCTTGCATGCATATTTGCAAGCCTGTTGAATGGATGAAGTGAGGGCTACAGAGAGTAGACTGCAATGTCGTGTAATCAAATTAACATTGGATTGGACTCTTGGGGAGTCTTGTCAGAAAATTAGGTAATAGTTCAATGTAGACAACAACAATGAAGTGTGCATCTCTTTCTAATATTTCAAAGGGAGAAGCAAACCCATTTTCACACAAAAGTGGGGTCACATGGATACAAATGTATAGTCCAACAACATATATTGTGTTTATTCAAATTAATAAGGAGTTTTTTTAAAACACACACACACACACACACACGCACAATAAAGACTAGCTAAGATCAGTAAAGCATAATTTCAATCCCATGGGAATATTGACTGGAATCCTGTTGGAGGGTCTTATGTCTTTGCAAGTGGACTTAAGTTTGCAGGAATTAGGCACTTCCATAATGTCTGTATCCAGCAGAGGGCTGCTGTTATGGTATTACATAGTACAGCCAGAAAATTAACACATGTATAATGGGATAATGATGATGGCTGATGGACTACGGGACCAATGAATGAAGGGATATGCATGTTATCAGTCCAGATGTACATCGCATCAGTCACAATGCATATCGGGCATCAACACACATTGGGCACTCTTGCTGTGAACTGTTAGCTCCATCTTTGCAATTCAGTAAAGGGGTCTGCTATGTAGCTACGTATAAGTAATGCTATTTAATGTAACAGGTCATACAGGATTCCACCAGCGCTCTGGAAACCAAACGGTGGTGAAAAATGGCCAGAAGCTGAGACGATCACTGCTGCTGAAACAGGAGGTCTTTATTTCCAGATCCATCACTTTACTCTGCTGTCCGACAAATCTGCAGAGAGATTGTTCTTGTTATGCTAAGGTTGTGATTTTGTTTTTCTTCTTTGTTTATATTAAGACAAGTGATGCCTAACATACATTAGGGGAGTGGAGAGATTTTATGTTATGGTTGGAAAGGTGAAGGTCTTCCAGTGTTGCTTAATTGTTCAACTGCAACTCCTATCATTCATCACCAGCTAAGGCTGCTAAAGTTGAAGTCCAGCAAAACTTGAAGAACTGAACAATTCTTGTCTTAAATAAGCAGCTCAGTTGTTTTGTTTAACAAAAACCATTTGAACTGTAATTAATTAACATCAGAATTAAGAACTACTAATTAAGAACAACTAATTATCTCAGCATTCAAAGGGAAAGCTTAAAAGTAAGTAAATGTAGTTGTCAGGACATCTGAATGTGGCAAAATAATATCATCAAATAACAAAATACATCATTAAACAAACAAAGTAGAAGGTTTTTAAGCCTTGGAAAAATTAATTGCCTTTTAATCAGTTCCTAAGAACTGTAATTTAATCAACGTTAAACAATCCCTAAGAACTGTAATTAATTACAGTTAATTAATTAATTATATCTCAGCAGTCAAAGGAAAAAAATGGTAATAAAAATGGTGAAAAAGTAAGTAAATGTATTTGTCAAATATAAACCAACAGAAGCATGAGGGTTTGTTTTTTTTAGACTTGGAAAAATGAATAATCTTCATTTAGTGCTGAGACGAGTGCTGAGCCACAATTATATGGTTCTGTGATATCTAATGAGATGGAAAGAATATTTATAGCTATTGAGTTCTAGACCAAAAAATGGAATTCCTGACAGTTGGGAACCCCACTCAGAAGAATAATATACCAGAGAGAATTTAGCATCATTTTCTTTTAGTATTCAAAAGTTCTGGCTATTGTAAAGTTATTATTATGTAGAAAACAGTGTTTTTAATGCAAAAAACTGTTTTCTGTGCAGGAAACTGTTTTATTGTGCAAATACACACATGCACACATGCTGACGTTTTTCTCTGCAGAATATTTCCCCCATGACATGTCAGGAAATTTGAAGAATGTTCATTTTCTCCTGTAGCGGTGAGAAAAATAATATCATTATTTATCCTGGTATGAATGGATGAAATAGTCAAGGATTTGCATCCCTAGCATGGAGCATAAAGTAAGAGGAAAGGAGAGTGCTGGAAAGAAGGATGGAGTGGAAGAAAGAGAAGAAGACAAGAGAAAGCTAAATAAATCGAAGTGGGGAGTAGTTATTGTGTGTGCATATGTGTGGTGAATAATATTTCAACATGGAAATACTATTTCTTGTGCAGAAAATGCTGTAATTGAGGATTTGTTCTGTTTAAAATTTGCACATGGTTGATTTGCACAGAAAACGGCATTTTCTGCACAGAAATTAATGTTACAGGTGGATTTTGCATAGAATAAGTTACATATTGTGAATAGTCTTCAAAAACTGTGTAGTGTTTGAAGGCTTTCTTACAATGGGCAGAAAATTGCTGAAATGACTTGTTGCTACCTTCTAGAAGAAATTAAGTGAAGAATTACATGAGATCTGGTGCCTTTGGGGGTATTTAAGCCTTAAGTGATTATTGTATTGAATATAAAATGAGTTTCCAAGCTGGCTTTTCTGTTAAGGGACAATAGAGATGGAGGATTACAGAGGAAGAGCAAAAGACAAATGAAGTTTGGAAATAGGTTTAAAGTTTTAATATAGAAACTGAAGTAACTTGGCTTCTCAGCAGTGCTGATAATCAGGGGCGTGATGATGGCCACTGTGAGATGCAGTATGGGGTACGTTGGAAGAGCAAGAACAGATAAATAGAACCACCTAATGCAACATTTTTCAAAATCAAGATGCTTACCTAGTCTGTTCAAACCCTTGGCTTCTTTTGACAGGGGACTAAATAAGTGGTGGGGTCTTTTTCTATGAACCTGTGTTTCAAAAATGCTGGAAGTCTGGACAATCTAAAAGAGAAAGAAATGTTTGATAACAAAACTTTTGAGATGAATCCTTCTTTCAGGAAGCAGAACAGAATTGTCCATCAGTGGCTTAATGGGCAATGGAGAAGCTCATAAAAGAGTGGCCAGAATCCTGTTGGCATCTTACAACTGTATTAGCTCACCTTTGGAAGTGACTGGGACATTTTTGTCCAGCTTGGTATGTCTTTATTCAATCTAAGGTTGCCAGAA
Organism: Ctenosaura bakeri; assembly: GCA_948474755.1. Classification (NCBI taxonomy): domain Eukaryota; kingdom Metazoa; phylum Chordata; class Lepidosauria; order Squamata; family Iguanidae; genus Ctenosaura; species Ctenosaura bakeri. The sequence continues at coordinate 53,152 of CAOLHI010005234.1, read as the reverse complement.
ACAGAGTTGCCCATTTGGTGCTACTGTATGAGCAGATGTGTAATTGTGCATTCATTTGGACATTTAAGTGTGCATTCAAATATGGAATGTTGCAGTTAAATGCAAGGATTGTATAGAATAATCAATGCATTACTCCCAGGGTCATGATATGCACTACATAGCACCAATAAGAGCCAGCGTGATGTAGTAGTTGAATGTTGGACTATGGACCCTGCAGACCCGAGTTTAATTCTGTACACAGCCATGGAAGTCGATTGGGTGACCTTGGGCTCATTGCATATTCTCAGCCCCCAAAAATTCTAGCTTTTTTTTTTTTGCCTTAGGGTCACCAGAAATCAGAAATGACTTGAAGGGACACAACAACAACAATACAGTGCCAGTGAAGGATCTTGGCCCACATTTATCAGAGTGCAATTTCTTACAGCGCTGTTATGTTTACTATTGATTTTACTTCTTCCAAGTTTAGCTGTTGTTTCCTGATTAGAGTAGACCCACTAAGTCAATGGGATTTACTACATGTTTACTCACCATTGTATAATTTATTCATTGAGTCAATTCTAACTGGGGCTAAACAATATGAATATGTTCATTTGCTGTTTTTCTTATATTGTTGCCTTGTTGTCTCTCTTTTATCCCTTTTCTCTTTCATAAAATAAACCAGGCTCAAAACACTTCTGGTTTTAGCCTTCAAATCCCTAAATAGTTTCAGGTCATGTCACTCTGAAGATCACCTCATCCCACTTATATCTACTTGGACCTTAAAGCTGACATCCTATTTGATAGCTGGTACAGTGCAAAGGTTAGTCAATGTATTTATGATGAAGGTCAGACAGTGACACAAGGGAACTCTTCCAATGCATCCTGGGCCAATCAGTGACTGTGAAAGTCAGGCTTCAGAGCTTGAATCGAATTGAATCTTTATTATTATGATCATAGACCAGCATCATAGATTAGGCTTCAGAGCTGTACATGGGTACTGTCCAGCTGCCTTTGTCAAGCCTGCTAAAAGCCATTGCACAAGGAAGTTCTGAATACCTCATAGAATCATAGACTTGGAAGAGACCACAAGGGCCATCAACCTCCCACCATGCAGGAATACACCATCAAAGCATTCCAGATAGATGGCCATCCAGCCTCTGTTTAAAAACCTCCAAAGAAGGAGACTCAACCACACTCTGAGGCAGCTTATTCCACTGGATTTCCTTGTAAAACATCCAAAAAAGTACTTATACTGGTGTAACCCCTGTTTATACAATTGTTAAGTCCCAGCCTGGGAAAAAAGTGGGATGTAAATAACCACGATGATGATGATGATGATGATGATGATGATGATGTCATCAAGATGATTCCAGCCCAACCCTCAAACTAAGGAACTCACCAGATGAGATACACAGTGAGTGGTTATGAGAGAAAAGGGACTTTTTAGTGGGGCTGCTACCATTTCATCCCCAGGTTTAAACTGTCCTTCCTGTAGCAACTAAACTTTAGTGATTCCATATATTTTGGAAATTAAAATCAGCAAGGTTTCTGATATTCCATTTTCTAGTTTTAAAGTCCCATTAATAGGTAATAGTAATAGCCATAGAATGTTTTTGGCTGGAATCCCAATTAGAGTAGACCTTGTGAATCAATTGTTGATTGTAGAGTCAACACTTAGGCCATTGCCACACTACACTGCTATACTGCTATTATTCCACTTTCAACATCCTGTGGAATTCTGGGGTTTGTAGTTTCCTGAGGCCAAAGAGCTCTCTGGCTGAGAATTCTAAATGCCCCTCTCTAAACTACAAATCCCAGGATTCCATAGGAGGTTGAAAGTGGAATAATAGCGCTATAACAGTGTGGTGCGGAAATGGTTTTAGAGAAATCCATTTAATTCAAATGTCCTATTCTAGTAGAGATCAACAACAGGATTTAGGCCTTTGTGTTTACATGGCCTGTAAAATATTCTAAAAGAAATATATTTGCAGTTTGCAATGTAAAAAGGGGACCATCTTATGGCAAATTTTGAAAGAGGAGGGATGCATATCTCTTGCAACTTATCACTTTATTAGCTGATTACTTTAGTAAATACACCAGAATCTTTCTATGATAGACTTTTCATTCCAGAAAGAAAAATATGCCTTCTGCTAGGAGCCAGTATTAAATTACTAAGCTAAAGTGATAAATACACTTTAAAATTTGTTGTTATGATATGCCTTCAAGTTGACTCTAATATAAGGTGACCTTCTCCTATGGTTTTCTTGGGGAGGTTTATTCAGAGAACATTTTCCATTGCCTTCCTCTAATGTTGAAATGGTGACTTTCCCAAGGTAACCCAGTGCATTTCCATGGCTGACCAGGGTTCCAACTTTTGTCTCCTGGAGCCCTAGTCTAATGCTAAAAGCACTACAATACGCTAGAATTAAAAACAATATTTTCTTGGTGAGATCTCTTTGGAAGAGATTTTCAAATGCCTTCCTCTTAGGCCCTTTTTGCACCGTACCTTGTCACACCAGTGGGGAGTGGCACTCACGCGAGCAGCCCCTCACGTGAGCAGCTCATGACAGGCCTTCTTCCTCCCGCATCGGCTTCCTGTTAGCGCGCCTGTCGCGCTAGCGCCCCACCCCTTCCTTCTGCAGCATAGTCTGGGAGTTGTAGGCTGCACTGAGGGAAGGAAGCGTGACCCACCCGGCTTGCCGACGCACCGCATGTAGGTAAGTGTGCGATGGCGCCGCGAGCATTGAGCAAGCGTGCAGTATTTTCGGCTTAAAGCCGAAAATCAAAAAATGCGCGCGTGCCCCACTTTAGCCTTGTGAGTGTTGTGCGAGGGGGGGTGTGTCATATGGAGCGATGCTCCCATTCGCGTGACACTCAAGGGGCGCTTGCGCAAAAAAAAAAATGCGAAAAGGGTCTTCGATTGAGAAAATTGACTCAGTGAATTTTCATGACTGAGTGGGAATTTGAACTTGGTCTCCAAGAATAATGGTTCAGCACTCAAACCACTATGTCCATTTCTGCACTATAGCCCCATCCCAGCATGGGGAAGCACTGAAGCTGTGCCACGACATGTGTTACCATGTGACATCATCACAGCCCTACTCCTATCATTCCCCCAGCTGTTGTGATCACGCATTATACTATTGCTGGAAAAAATCCAGTAAGACCCTGTTTGCGTGATGGGGCTGTGTGGAAAGGATGGAAGTGCTTTTAAGGCATTTTTTCCCTCAGTATAGCACAGGGAGAGGCTGGCTGCAGAAGGAAGGAAGGAACATGTCCCAACTGCCACCATTCACCAGCAGCCAGCTGGGTATGGAGGGAAACGTTTGGGACATGCTCCCATCCTGGCAAAGGCACTGCCGGGATTCTGTGTATATCTAACCTGCTATGTGTTGATTTTGTGCAACTTGTAGGTTTTTTCTTAACCCCGCCACCCACTTTCAGTAAAAACAAACAAACAAACAAGCAAAAAGGAAAGCAACTGGTCATTGGAAGGTAGACAATCAGCTTTCCGCTTTCATGGATTTGATTATTTGTGAGTTTTTCCGATCCCTGCCCCCACACCTCAAATGCTTCTTTTCTGGAGGAACCTTCCCTCTTGGTGGTTCTGATCAGGTCATTCAGCCCTTTAAAATCCTGCCTGGATCCTCTTTCTCCTCCACCAGCCACTGCCTGGTCAGCTAAGGATGGATCACAGCCCAATTTCTCAGCACCACAAACTCTGTCCTGATGCCCCCTCCCACATATCCAAGGAAGGCGGTGGGCAAGAGAGAGGAACTATAGGGCCACCGTACTGACCCACCCCCTTTTTTTGTCCTATTCTTGAGCTAGTTTGGACTCTAGCTGCCTGCTCTCCCCACTAGGCCTCAGACATGCATATACATTTTGATATTTGCAGTTTTTCCACATCTGCAAGGGTCCTATGCCACTAAAACTAGAGCGGGTGAAAGGCCAATTATATTTCGGTTTAATTTACAGGTCAGATTGCTGAGGCACGTATGTCTGAGGAAATTCTATTGTGGGAAGGGAAATAGGTCAAATACTATTGTGAGAAGGAAATTATGTTAAATCCAATTGTAGGAAGCGAAATGTGTCACAGGAATAGCACTCCTATTTGCAGCTAGCTTGATTCTGACTTTCTGGGATATGTACAATGTGGATGACAGATATGAAAGGTATCAAAACTACAAACCTTATGGTCGTGACAGTCTTCCTGCTTCCTTTTGCCTCATTTTTTGAGTGAAGGCCTTCTATGTTGTCAAAAATATCAGTCCCAACATTTTTTCTGTAACATGGACCGCAATTCTTTACTATGAATTTGGTACTGGAAAGTTCAATTTTTGGGCATCCTCTGTTTTTGGAGCCATCTTTCTTCTTGACGTCTTTGCTAGTGATGAAATAAATCCATGAGAATCCCCTGTTCTTAGAGCCATTTTTCTTTTCACCATCTTTGTTAGTGAAGTCATAAATCCATGAGCATTTTCTGTTCTTGGACCCATCGTTCTCTTTGCCATTTTTAGTAGTGGGTTCATAAATCCATGTCTCCTCTTGGTTCTTAGAACCATCTTTCTCTTTACAGTCTTTAATAGTGGATTTATAAATCCATAAGCCTCCTTGGGTTTTGGAGCCATCTATCTCTTTGCCATCTTTGTCAGTTATTGGATAAACCCATGTCCCTTCTTGGTTCTTGGAGCCATCTTTCTCTTTGCCATCTTTACTAGTGAGTTTATAAATCCATGTGCCTCTTTGTTTTTGGGAGCCATCGATCTCTTTGTCATCTTTATCTGTGATTTTATAAACCCATGTGCCTCCTTGGTTCATGGAGCCAGCAATCTCTTTGCCATCTTTATCAGTGATTTTAGGATTCCATGTCCCTTCTTGGTTCTTGGAACCATCTTTCTCTTTACCATCTCTACTAGTGAGTTTATAAATCCATGTGCCTCCTTGGTTCTTGGAGCCATCAATCTCTTTGCCATCTTCATCAGTGATTTTATAAATCCATGTCCCTCCCTGGTTCTTGGAACCATCTTTCTTTTGCCATCTTTACTAGTGGGTTTATAAATCCATGTGCCTCCTTGGTTCTTGGAGCCATCTTTGTCTTTTCCATCTTTACTAGTGATTTTATAAATCCATGTGCCTCCTTTATTCTTGGAGCCATTGATCTCTTTGCCATCTTTATCAGTGATTTTATAAATCCATGTCCCTCCTTGGTTCTTGGAGCCAACTTTCTTTTTGCCATCTTTACTAGTGAGTTTATAAATCCATGTGCCTCCTTGGCTCTTGGAGCCATCAATCTCTTTGCCATCTTTATCAGTTATTCTATAAACCCATGTCCCTCCTTGGTTCTTGGAGCCATCTTTCTCTTTACCATCTTTACTAGTGAGTTTATAAATCCATGTGCCTCCTTGGTTCTTGGGACCATCTTTGTCTTTGCCATCTTTACTAGTGAGTTTATAAATCCATGTGCCTCTTTTGGTTCTTGGTGCCATTGATCTCTTTGCCATCTTTGCCAGTGATTTTATAAATCCATGTGCCTCCTTGGTTCTTGGAGCCATCAATCTCTTTGCCATCTTTGTCCGTGATTTTATAAATCCATGTCCCTTCTTGGTTCTTGGAGCCATCTTTCTCTTTACCATCTTTACTAGTGGGTTTATAAATCCATATGCCTCCTTTGTTCTTGGAGTCATCATCTCTTTGCCATCTTTATCAGTGATTTTATAAATCCATGTCCCTCCCTGGTTCTTGGAGCCATCTTTCTTTTTGCCATCTTTATTAGTGAGTTTATAAATCCATGTCCCGTCTTGGTTCTTGGAGCCATCTTTCTTTTTGCCATCTTTATCAGTGATTTTATAAATCCATGTCCCTCCTTGGTTCTTGGAGCCAACTTTCTTTTTGCCATCTTTAGTAGTGAGTTTATAAATCCATGTGCCTCCTTGGTTCTTGGAGCCATCTTTCTCTTTACCATCTTTACTAGTGGGTTTATAAATCCATGTGCCTCCTTGGTTCTTGGAGCCATCAATCTCTTTGCCATCTTTATCAGTGTATTTATGAATCCATGTCCCTCCTTGCTTCTTGTACCATCTTTCTCTTTGCCATCTTTACTAGTGGGTTTATAAATCCATGTGCCTCCTTGATTCTTGGAGCCATCGATCTCTTTGCCATCTTTACTAGTAGTTTATAAATCCATGTCCTCCTTGGTTCTTGGAGCCATCTTTCTCTTTGCCATCTTTGCTAGTGAGTTTATAAATCCATGTCCTCCTTGGTTCTTGGAGCCATCGATTCTCTTTGCCATCTTTACTAGTGAGTTTATAAATCCATGTCCTCCTTGATTCTTGGATCCATCATCTCTTTGCCATCTTTACTAGTAGTTTATAAATCCATGTGCCTCCTTGGTTCTTGGAGCCATCATCTCTTTGCCATCTTTATCAGTGGTTTTATGAATCCATGTCCCTCCTTGTTCTTTGACCATCTTCTCTTTGCCATCTTTATAGTGAGTTTATGAATCCATGCCTCCTTGGTTCTTTGGAGCCATCATCTCTTTGCCATCTTTATAGTGATTTATGAATCCAGTTCCTCCTTGTTCTTGTAGCCATCATTCTCTTTGCCATCTTTACTAGTGAGTTTATAAATCCAATGCCTCCTTGGTTCTTGGAGCCATCTCTTTTGCCATCTTTACTAGTGAGTTTATAAATCCATGTCCCTCCTTGGTTCTTGGAACCATCTATCTCTTTGCCATCTTTACAATGAGTTTATGAAATCCATGTGCCTCCTTGGTTCTTGGAGCCATCAATCTCTTTGCTATCTTTATCAGTGTATTTATGAATCCCTGTGCCTCCTTGGTTCTTCGTACCATCTTTCTCTTTGCCATCTTTACTAGTGGGTTTATGAATCCACATGCCTCCTTGGTTTTTGGAGCCATCGATCTCTTTGACATCTTTATCAGTGATTTTAGAATCCATGTTCCTCCTTGCTTCTTGTACCATCTTTCTCTTTGCCATCTTTGCTAGTGAGTTTATAAATCCATATGCCTCCTTGGTTCTTGGAGTCATCGATCTCTTTGCCATCTTTATCAGTTATTTATAAATCCATCTCCCTCCTTGATTCTTGGAGCCATCAATCTCTTTGCCATCTTTACTAGTGAGTTTATAAACCCATGTCCCTCCTTGGTTCTTGGAGCCATCTTTCTCTTTACTATCTTTACTAGTGAGTTTAGAAATCCATGTGCCTCCTTGGTTATTGGAGCCATCGATCTCTTTGCCATCCTTATCAGTGATTTTATGAATCCATGTCCCTCCTTGCTTCTCAATACCATCTTTCTCTTTGCTATCTTTACTAGTGGGTTTATAAATCCACGTGCCACCTTGGTTTTTGGAGCCATCGATCTCTTTGTCATCTTTATCAGTGATTTTATGAATCCATGTTCCTCCTTGCTTCTTTGTACCATCTTTCTCTTTGCCATCTTTGCTAATGAGTTTATAAATCCATGTGCCTCCTTGATTCTTGGAGCCATTGATCTCCTTGCCATCTTTATCAGTTATTTTATAAATCCATCTCCCTCCTTGGTTCTTGGAGCCATCTTTCTCTTTACCATCTTTACTAGTGAGTTTATCAATCCATATGCCTCCTTGGTTCTTGGAGTCATCGATCTCTTTGCCATCTTTCTGTGTACAGTTATGAATCCATGACCTTTGTATGTTTTTGCCTTCATTTTCTTTTTTGCCATCTTTATTAGTGGTATGATTATTCCATGGTTCTCCTTTGTTTTTCAAACCATCTTCTTTTTTGTCATCTCCATGAATTGAGTAATCATTCCATGGGCCTCCCCTGTTAAGGGAAAAAGTGATCTTATATTTAGATAAAATGGTCTACAATCAAAATGCCCCCCACAATCCACTCAGGTTTTCTGTCTTTTGATTCGCAAGTTGCAGGTGCTCATAAAATACAGCCACAGTGGTCTACACTGACCCTCTACATGTTATTAACATACAACTCTCATTGGCATTAAGCAGCATTATCCATGATAAGGGATTCTGGGAACTGAAGTGTAAAAACTTTAGGTGTTTTTCCACTGCCCTCCATTATAATAAGGGATCAGAGAACTACATCCAGCTTCTGGAGTACTGCAAGGTTTTGCATTTAAGTATTACTGGCTAGATACATTGCTGGAACTTGTGTGGATACATATAACTGTATATATCTATATATAAAATTTACATCTCAGCTCTCTTTTGGCTTGAGATACAAGGTGGCTTACTAACACAGATTAAAACAAAATGTGGCTAAAATTGAATAATAATTAAAAAAACAATTCAATAAGCAACTCTATTAAATGTACTACTGTAAAATAGTTTCAAACACACACAAAAGCTAGTAAAGAGGATAGAAGGAAAACACCCCCTTTTTTTAAAAAAAAATCTTGAATCACAAATTTCAAGCCTTTCAAAATGCTGTTATATCCCTTCTCCCTCTGTCTTTTTATGCTAAAATGGACTAACATGGATATCACCTTGAAAACAGATGATTAAAATTATTCTCATTCCAGATGGAGGAATAACTGAGGAGACCACCCTTAGTTGCAATTATAAACCAAGGGAAAGAAGTACTCACATCTGAACAGATGTTTCATTTGGGGTGTCATTTATTTCAGAAAGAAAGAAAGAGATTGGTGGGGGAGAGAGAGAGAGGTCTTACAATTGGCTACAGCAATGGAGGCCTGAACCACATGATCCGAGTTCATCAGACTGTTTCTTGCAGGGCTCCCGGCTACAATAGCCTCTACGTGCTATGCATTTTTCTGGAGTAGCTTCACTGCAGCTGTAAACTAGTAAGAGAAAATGGATTAAGTTGGACCACACCTTCATTCTTGCACCATCTATTTTTATCTTTCTTTTGAATATTGTAATTTGAAATAGAAGGACTTTAACATAACTTCTAATGGGGGAGAGTGGTGATTCCCTTGCTTTGGGGTCATGAATCCAGGTGGCGTTTTACAAAAGAAATCTAATCTATCCTAGTGCTTTGACACCCTGGAGAGATTTTAGAAAAGCCACAGTAGCTCCCATAAATTCCAGCTTGGATTCATCAGTCCAAAGCAATAGAGCCTCTAACTACCTTTTGCAAATAACAATATCAATACTTGGTGATGATTAATAGACGCTTTTGAATGTCTGAATATTCAAATTTATTTTGTTCTCAACCTTATTACAACCAAGTTTCAGGTGGCTTGTCATCTAGTGGTGGCTTGTCATCTAGTGGTGGCTGGTGGCTTCTATGTCAGTGGGGGAATCTTCTCCTTGTTTTAGTCTGAAATTTAAAGAGGCTGTCCAAAGTGGTGAACCATTTCTCCAGAATAAGTTCAGCATCTTGAATAGCACCTTCAAAGCTTGGATTAAGAACCATGACAGATTCAGCAGAACACTGATATGGATGCTACCACCTATCATTGTTACTATCATCTGAGAGAGTTTTTTCTAGGATATAGACTGAGTGCAGAAGTGAATTTAGTCCAGATGCCTCCCCAACTGGTTCATGGATCGCTCACTAAACCACTTTTCTACCTAAGTATGTGGATGGATTCCTGATGCATCTTGCATCCTATCTCTTATAAAACAAGGATAGATAGATGTTCTATACTCTAAGCCACTGTTATCCATAGAGTATTTTGTGGATTTGAAGTATATTTTCTTACATAAAGTTAAGTTGGCATAAATGGTCCAGCCCAATACCTAAGCTGACATAACTAATTTTTGGTTAGAGTGCTTGATTTCAATGAAGACATTAGCCATTTCCACACAACATCACTTTTCCACAGTGGGGACATGTTGCTGCTGGTCCACAAGTCTTGCTTTTGCACAGTGTTGCCATGACCTCACTACCAATGTGTCCCTACCCATTGCAATTGCAGGATATTCCATTAAAGGAAAAAACCTGATAGTGGCCACCGATTGTGTGATGCTCCTGCTGCCGGCGGCCATGCAGGAATGGTGTAAGTGCAATCTATGAGTTTTCTTCCCCAGTGCAGCTGGGGAAGCGGCCAGCTGACCTGCAGAAGGCAGGCACAAATTGCTCATGTTAATCTTCTGCAAGCAGCTGACCAGGTGAGGAGGGGAGCATTCAGGTTGTGCTCCCATCCTGACAGCAGCACTGCTGGCATCACAATGGTACAGTGACAGAAAATGATAAGGTGCGGAAAGAGCCAGTAAAGATAATGAAAATATTTGCCAGTTTTCTTCTTGAAAGAAGCAGCAAGTAATTTTAACACTCCCCTTCCTGCTGCAAGAGAACGTTTGAAAACTACACAGTTTTTGAAACTTGTTCACTGTTCTGGACTTATTCCATGCACAATTCACACAGTTATTTTGCACAAAAAGCAAGTTTTTTTAAGTGCAAGAGACAGCATTTTCTTCATAGAGAATAATATTTTTGAACAGCAACAATGTTTTCAGCACATAAATTGCTGTTTCTTCTGCAGGAAATGCTTTTTTCCCCCTGTGTAAATCAACCAGATGCAAAATATTGAAAAGAATAAACCTCCAATTAAATCATTTCCTGGTCAGAGAACAGCATTTTCTTCATGAAATATAATATTTCCTGCCTTAGTTCAGATACATGGACATGTCTTTACAATATCAAATGAGAAATGTTCCATCAGTTTAGGAATTATGCTAGTCATAGACTAAAAACATATTCAACTCAATTCTCAATTGGCTGAGTAACTCACATTTTCAGCCAAAGAATAACTTTGGGAGGTCAGACAAAGAAAGTATATTGTATGGTTGGGCATATCTTGGTTCACCTACCTGAACATATGGAATGATATATTTGAATTTTAATAGCTGGACAAAGCTACAGACAGATGATTATGAACCTCAGTGACACAATTACTTTTTAAGCAGTATTTTATTAATATTTTTTCTTGGTGTTGAAGAACACAAACAAATGCTTAGAAGGCCAAATTTGGCTGGTAGACTATAAGTTGAATGATCCATCCCCATTTCAGCACAATCATTCTACAGTTCTGTAACTAAAGTTTGTGTATCTGAGTGTTTTTAATTTTAATAAGTGCCTTACCTGGTGAAGCCAAGAGTATCCATGAAAGGGCAGTAATGATAGGGCAGAAAATGTACATACTAGAGCTTGGATGAGATCTCAAAAGGCTGGGAATAAAAAAAATTTGCTATGAGGATTCCATGTCCCTTGGAAAACCAAACACTTACTTATTTATAGGGTTCTGTGATATATTTGCATGGGGACATTAATCATCAGGATAGACTGTGGATGAGTGCCAACGCTCTTGGAACATCACTTCTCAAGGAACCATGGTGTCCCAGGAAGAGGAACTAACCAACAGTACATTAAGCAAAGAATATTATCTGCATTCACTGATTTAGAAATGATGGCTGCCATCCTTTTAGACTTGTCATTGTAAACTTATGATCATGTAAAGATGAATTGAAGTTTTGTGCAATGCATGTATTCTAAGGAAGGTAACAGAGAGGTAGCTATGTTGTGCAAACTGAGCCAGATGTGTGACTGTTGTTTGCAACAGTTCCAATGCACAGCATGTCCTGATGCACAATGGGACATGTTCTCTTACTGTCCCTTTGTTACCCCAAAAAGTGGGTGATTCAGAGGTCCACCCACAATTCCAGTGCCTCCATAAAATGGTTGGGAACATTAGCTCAAAGAGGAGGCTTGCGGGGGATTAACCTTATGAAATCTTTTACATCTATGTCTACCAGTACTAATGCAAGGAAGAACCAGATGGAGATCCAAAAAATAAGCTTATTTGTTTTATTGGGGGAATTAACAATCACACACACACACAAGATCCATGCAATCTCATAATCACATAAGGAAAACTGAAGGAAAAGGGAAGAAAAGTTTGGATAAAAAGAGTACAAGGCAATACAGAAGTAAAGAGCAATGTTGCTTAGACTAGGAGCCCAAGGACAGTACACAAATGGGAATTGAAGCAGTAGAGTGACAACCAGCAACCAGTGTTCTGTGAGTTGGCTAGCCCATAACTGAGGTTTAAATACTCTTTTTCTGCCTGGAGAGTGAAGGTACTAATGGCTCTCTGGAACAGTAAACAATGGAGTCCAGAGAGTGGACAACGGGGTCTGGAATGGACTAATGGTTTTAGCATTAGGTGACAATGGGTTCATGAGAATCTCTTTAAATCCTTGATTGCCAGACAGGTTTGGGGACAAAAGACAATTTTGTTGGTGAGAAGAAGACAGTCGTCTTGTGGGAACGTCACGGATCCTATTGTGTCTAAAAATTTAGTAGTTGAAGGCTAACTGTAAGTTCATTATTGCTGGAGTTTCCTGGTGATTTCCTGACTATGAGCTGGCTATGCCTTGAGGTGTTTCCTGACCTGATTTTGCAATGCCTGTGTTTGACCAGCCTTTCCTCTTGGCCAGCATGGCAAAATAGCCATAGCAAAATATATGGCATATAACAAGCACCTTATTTTCAAACAGTATTTCTTGGGGGAAAAAAGTGTGTCTTATACACCAGCAAATAGAGTAATTTATTTTATGCTGATAAAATCATATTTGCCAATTAAATCATATCAAAGTGTAAACGTGTATAGCCTATTAACACCTATAATATTATTTTGTATATGTTCCTTCTTATACTAAGCTTAGTAGCACTAGAAATTGTGTTGGAAATTCTTTGATATATTTTAATGTCATTGTTTCAACATTTGTATAACCTCTTTGTTTTCACATTGTCATGACCTATGGTTACAAGCAATTAAAACTTGAACTGAACTGAATGACCTTTCAGCTCTTGAAGAATAAACAACATCTACCCATCACAATCTACTATCTCTCACAAAGAATTTCTCTAATACTGAGGTTATCACAGATTAGACATGTATGAATCAATCTATAATCTGGATGAGTTTTACCTATATGAAGTCCTAAATCCATTTCATCCAGTTTCTATCATTCAAACACATGCACCCATCCACCCACTCAGGTATCCATAAATTTGAATACAATATTTCCAAATACATGTCTTGGCTGGAATTCTGTTATCATCATCATCATCATCATCATCATCATCATCATCTCCTCCTCCTCCTCCTCCTCCTCCTCCTCCTCCTCCTCCTCTGTTTCACGCTCTCTCAGGTGTTACTGTCTGGAATTTTAGTCCCCCAATAATTTGCATTCTGTCCAAGAATCTATTTGCTTATTTAATTTATATCCTGCTTTTCTCCAAGCACAGGATTCAAGAAAGCTTACAAAATGTTGAAACAACTACAGCTAAAAAATTGTTAATCCATTTTTTTTAAAAAAAGCAGTTAAACCAGATTTTTAAAAAGACAACAGAAGTTAAAAACAATTTTAAAAGCATGTTTAAAACTTATTAGGCTGCAGACACAATACATCCCATTAAGAGCTCCATCTGCTGCAATAAGTTAAGTTAGCATCGGTATACGTAGGTGAAATGGTCCCACAGTTACCCTGCTCTTGGAGGCCTCCTTTTGAACTATAATTCCCCACCTTTTTAAGGAGATGCTGGCACTGCTAGTGGACCTCAAGGTCTCCCATCTTTTGAGATAACGGACAGTATGCACTTTGTGACTCTCTAGACTGTAAATGGAAGGCATTTCATTTAGCCAAGGCTTGTAAGCATTCCTTTTGACTTTCTTTGGACTAATTACATTTCCCTCACCTTTGTTCCTCTCTGCCTCACTACAGCCACTATTTTGCATCTTCCTACATTGTCAGAAAGTTTGTGACTTCTATAGCAAATTTCCAAAAGCTATGAGAGGATTCTTCAGGTATTGATACATAACCTATTTCTCTTCTATCACTGATGTTCCCAAATATCTGTGTTTTGGGGGATCCTCTTTAAAAATTGTTATTTTTGAAATAATCTCTTTTAGTAAATTCTTTAGTGGTTTTGCTAAGCCATTTGTTTTCAGGTTGTTTTTGGAACTCTCTACATGAACTCTGGTTTGCATATTTACTGCTAGGATTTTCTGTTCACATGGAATTCTATGATCTTCTATCATTTGTTTCATCCATCTCTTTAACTTGTTTCAGGCTACCATCTGTCTGCACTGTTGCATATAAGGGAACCCTCTCCACTGAGGAAATTAAAACTATTTCAAATCTCCTGATTCCAGCTGATCATCTTTGTTCATTTCCAGGCAGGTTACTATAGCTATTTCTGCACTACAGTGTTAAAGTGTGTGTGGGGGGCATCTTTGGTCTCAGTAAACTGTAAACTCCAGAATTCCACAGGGTGTTGAAAGTGGAATAATAGCAATATAAAAATGTAGTGTGGAAATGGCCTTATTTGCACAGTTCTCAGCCACTTGCTGGAACAAGTAATTCCCAAACAAAAGGGTACTATGATGTCTGAGACCTGGTGGCACAGTGGTTAAATGCTGGTACTGCAGCCACAAGGTTGTGAGTTCAATCCTGCCGGGCTCCAGGTTGAATTAGCTTTATATCTTTCTGCAGGTCTTTAAAATGAGTACCCAGCTTGTTGGGGCAGTTAGTTAACACCTATTGTAAACTGCTCAGAGAGCACTTAGCTGAAAAGCAGTATAGAAATACACATGCTATTGCTACACATGCTATTAACAGACAGCTAGGCCTGACCTTATACTTGATGCTATTGGCACTATTAAAACTGGTCCTCTTGTTATATTGTTCTGTGCCTTCAAGTTGTTTCTGACTTGTGGCAACCCTCAGTCAAACTATCACAAGGTTTGTAGGTTGTTGAGAGTGTGGGATGTGCCCAAGGTAACCAGTGGGTTTATATGGCTGAACGTGGAATGGAACCCTGGTCTCCAGGGTCATAGTCCAATGTTCAGACACTATACCATGCCGGTATGTTTGCCATTGCCTTCCTCTGAGGCTGAGGGAATGTGGCATACCCATGGTTATCTTGTGGGTTTCCATAGCCATGCTGGATTTGAACTCTGATCCCCAGAATCAGGGTTCAAATTCCTGCTCAGCCATGAAAACTCACTGGGTGATCTTGGGGAAGTCCTACTTTCTCACCTCCAATGGAAGGCAATGGTAACCCTCTCTGAACATGCCAAGAAAACTCCATGATAGGTTTATATTAGGGCTGGCATACATCAGAAACCACTCAAGTTACAGAACAACAACTACAGAGTGCTAGGTCCTTTTCACACCTTACCTTGATAGCACAATGAACTAGAGCCCTCACGATATTGCCAATGTCACAAGAGGTCCAGTAGAGAGCCCCTTGTAGTCTGCACACAGTAGGGGATTCGCGAGACAGCACCAGTCACCGCCCAGTGCCTTGTCCGTATGTTGGCATCCTGGGCCATGCCCAGTTTCCACCCTGTCCCCGCCCCACCACCCTTGATTGGTCAGTGATTTTTGTTTGTTTTATTGTTTTGTCAACTATCATGCTAACGTTAGCATGATAGATCCTGCCAACAGGCTGTTTCATACTACACTGGTAATGTGGTAATGTGCTAACGACAGCACTGGTTGTTGTTGTTGTTGTTGTTGTTGTTTTTTAAAAAAAACACAATTGGCCGGATCTCGGGAGCTACTGTCGTCTCGAGTGTGAGTGGCAACACAGCCCCGGGGTGGCCTCTCACAGCGATGTGTTGTGCAGTGTTCCCTACTGCAATGGGGGCAGTGGCCGGCCTGTTGCTGGGCAGAGCGTCCCCTGGGAGTTGCTACGTGAGGGACAGGCAGCAGGGACTGCCCATACCCTTCCCACTCCTGTGTCCTTCCCGGAAGCACACCGGATGATGGCTCCGCAGGCCCTCTGGTCACACAACCGATGCGTGAAAGGGAGGTTATTTTCACCTTTCAGACAAAAATAAGAAAATGTGCTATCAGCAGTATCCGTGGCTGTGATAGCACCTGGTTCACCAGAACGTCATGCAGTACGGCGGCTTGTGAAGGGGGGAGGGAGCATGCCTGATAAGCTTTAAAAACACCATGCGAAAATGGCCCTAGTCCAACACTCTAACCACTAAATTGGTCCTCCTAGACCCTTAATCAGAAACTTGTTACCCTAATTTCTGGGGTCCCTTGAAGGACACCTCAATGTGCTCCACGTGACGGGGCATGAAAACTAGCCAGAGCATGAGCAATAGCAATACGAGAGGCAGGATAACCTAGTGGGGTCTTTTTACCTAGTTTTTACAGGGTCAGGCCAAGCCAAAAACCAAACAAAAATGTCCAATAAATGATTTTATTGAATGAAAGTCTCATGCACCAATGCAATCACTCACACACTCACTCAAGATCTATTAAGAAGCAAAAGAGAGGAAACTGGATAGGGGAATATTGAAGGGGTGTAGCTGGGGTAATACTGCACCTTGTCCTGAAGTCCGTAGTCTGGGAAAACAGTGGAGAGATGGGACTCAGCATGAAGAGGTGTGAGGAGATTACTCAGCGGATGGAGCAACGGTCTGCTGGGAAGACCAGGAGCAATCCGAAGAAACACTCAAAAACTGGGACTGTTTGTAGGGGGAAAACTATCTGGAGAACTAATCCTTTCCCAGGGAGAACAATGGGTGTTGCAGTGGACATGAAACTCCACAATTGTAACTTCCCTTGTGTGATGGGATTACAAGGCATTGCCAAAGTCTCAGTGTCTTGGGCTACATTTGTGGTGTGACTTATTGTCAATGGTCCTTGCCTAATGGGATATTTGCTCAACTTCTGGCAGACACACTAATTCCCTCAAGTTGGCTTCTTGAGGCTGTGGATCCTTTTTTATTGGGGGTTTACACAGCTTGAGGTCTCCTGGGGCTATGTGACTGGGGATTTTACTGGCCTGACCTGGTTTTCGGTTGTTCAACCATACCTGCTTATGTGATCATCTGGGCGACCTCTCTGGCACATGGAGTTTTATTTAATATCAAAACTACAGACCCTGGGATAGGTTTTTTCCAGTGGAGTAACAATCTGCTTCCTTTTCAAAATATTTCCAATATTTGCAAGGTGGTGTTTTGCTATGTAGAATTGAAATTCAGAATCTCTCACAGCTTCTACATTATTACTGTTTAGTGATACTTTCTCTTTAAAAGCAGAACTATTCTTGGAAGCTGAGGTGACTAAAGCCATTTCCTCACTAGACTGTTATAGTGCTATTATTCCATTTTCAACATAGGATGTTCAAAGTGGAGTAATAGCACTATAACAGTGCAGTGCAGAAATGTCCTAATACAGAGTGCTGTAAATTTGCTGAGTTTGTCATCTGTTTCTTTAGGAGCCTCTGTTTCCTAGATTGGATTCCGACTTGCCAATAGAAGACATCTTTAACTTTTTATCGTGTGCCTCATTTTTTTTTCAGAGGTAGATCTGGGATTTGGGTTGACTTTAAAGGTCTCTTCATGCCATAACCTCTTCTATCAGGTGCCCTAGTACTACTAAGCTGTCAATTTCTGTGGAATCTTTTCTGAGAACTTCCCAATTCAGTCTGAGAGAGACTTTGTTACCTCTTACCAATACTAGAAATTTCTGCTGCTTTTGCTGCTGGATTTGATAGCTCGCCCTTCACTAGCCATTTGAAGCCTTGAGATGAGATGTTATAGAATTATTCTAGATAGGGATGGGATGAATCCAGAATTTTCTGAATCCAAATCCAGATCCGAATCCCTGGAATGTTCTGGGAATCCACAAATCTCATGAATCTCGAATCTTTCAAATCCTTTTTTTTTTTAAAAAAAAGGTTGAAAAAGCAACTTATTTTTTAAAAAATTAAACTTCTAAAAACGTTTTTTAAACAGAAATTTTTTTAAAAAAACACACCCTATTTTTTGGTTGGTGGATTTGAAAGATTCGGTTTGCCTATTTTTGCACAGGGATTCAGATTTGTGAATCTTGAATCTTTGCTGAGAATTCGGTTCGCCCATCCCTAGTTCTAGGCCTACAAAATTTATTGCAGCCTCCTTAGTTTCAGTCTTGAACTCATCATTCTGATTTCTAATAATAATAAGAATTATAATAATGGTCTTTCTGTCTGCATTTTTATCTGTATTAGTAGTAAGCTTTTATAAGCCACCCTTAATCCCAAAATTGAGGAAAGGGAAATAAAAGAATTGTACTGGTTGTAACATTGTGTAACATGTATTGAAACCCAGGATTGGGGAAACTGGATAGACTGGATAAGTTTGTATGCAAGTATGTATGAATAATAAAGAATGGCTTGTTGTGGGCTGCTAATAAATTAACAGTAAATGTACATTATGAGAATGCATTGGCAGAAAACTCTCTTATAATTAACTAATAGTATGTTGTGAATGGTGATGTTCTCTTCCATCAAACCAATTTCAATATATGGCAACCCTATGAATGAGAGATCTCAAACAGTCCTGGTCATGAACTATTCTCTTTAGATTTTGTAGACTCGAGTCCATGGCTTCCTTGATTGACCCAGTCCTATAATACAGTCTCCTTTTTTCTCTACTGTTTTCCACATTTCCAAACCTTATTGTCTTTCCAACGAGTCATGTAATCACATGTGTACAAAGTATAGACAGCTTCAATTTTAGCCTTCTTGGTTTCTAGTGAGAAATCAGGCCTGATTTGCTTTAAGATCCATTCCTATTATGGTTTTCTACATGTATACTATATAACAATGATAGATTTAAGTCTTTTACTCCAAGTCTCAAATCAAATCTCAAGTCTCTACCTTCATGTCTCAAGCTGAGTCTCAAGCCATTTCTGCACTAGACTGTTATAGTGCTATTATTCCACTTTCAACATCTTATGGGTTCCTGGGAATGGCAGTTTAGGGAGGGGTCTTTGAGGCACCTCCCTAAACTTCAAACCCTAGGTTTCCATAGGATGTTGGAAATGGAATAATAACACTATAACAGTCTACTGCAGAAATGGCCTCAAGTCCTTGCAAGCTACTTTTAAGCCAAGTCTCAAGTCTAGGGACCAACTTTAATAGAAAAAAAGGAGGTGGTGGCATGAATGTGTGTGTGTTTGTGAAGTTTCAATAACTAGAAAATCAAGAAGGTGTGCACAAAATTAGGTTAAAAAAAAAAGATCATAGGCAAGTTCAACAAGGCTTCATTAAACAAAGGTATGCTGTTAAACATTTCAAGACTGTGTTTTAGAAAAAGTATTTCCCCCCACAAAGTTGGTCCCCAGCCCGCTGCAGTGAGGTCTCATAATGACTCCACCTTCACTAAACATCTGCTTACCTTTTGCTGAACCGTAAACACATCATAAACACACTCAGAGCAGTCATGCTTAGTAATGCCAGCTCTTTGCAATGTTTTCCCCAAAATCCTAACACATTAATTGGACCACACTCAGAGTTGCAAGGCTACTATAAAAATGCATCTCAGCATCAAAATCAAATTGGCTAGAGTTATTTTCATTATTTGGTTTAGAATAAGCACAAAGAGAAGAAACAAGGGCTTTCTTGCAGGGAGGTACTTTGCATTTAGTTCCTGGTTGAAGCCTTGAGATCAAGGTCAGCAAATTGGTCAGTAGAAATATGCAAATCATGTGCCAAGTCACTGCTTCATTTATTTCCAAGCTGAGTCCAAGCTAAGGCCCTTTTCGCACGGGCCTTTGCGCGCACGATAGCCCCGTGAGCCTCGCGGGAGTGGGAGCGTCGCTCCACACGACGCACTCCCACTTCCGCCCGGCTTACGGGGCTGAAGCGGCGCGAGCGCGGGTTTTTTGATTTTTGCGTACAAGCGAAAATCACCCCGCGCTCGCGCAACGCTCCCGGAGCCCACCCGCACTTACCTTTCGTGCGGAGCCTCCGGGAGCCGGCCGGGTCGCGCTTCCTTCCCTCCGCCCCTGCGGAAGGAAGGAGCGGGGTGGGGAGCTAGCACGACGGACGCGCCGCCCGCTTCGCGCGCGCGCATGCACGCACAAAGGGGACGCGACGCCGCCCGCTTCGCGCGCACGGGGGGAGGAATCCGGTGCGCGCAGGGGGAAGGAATCCGGCGCGACGCCGCCCGTTTCGCGCGCGCGGGGTGGGAATCCGGCGCAAGGTCTCTCGCTTCGCATGGGGGGGAGGGCGGCTTGCGCGACAAGCCTCCTTCGGTGCCGCTTCCCCGCTGGTTCCTTCGCCTGTGGAAGGAAGGAGGGGGAAGCGGCAGCCTCCCGGACGAGCCTTCTTGCGCTTGCCGACCTCCCCCGCTTGCGCTAGAAGCCTCAGTGCGGAAAGGACCTGAGTCACTGAAGTGATTTGAATCTAACTTGAGTCTGAGTCAATCGACTCAAGTTTACATCACTGCTATATACTGGTATACATTTTGAAAACCATAATGGATCACCTAAATGAAGATGGAAAGGGAGATAAATTCTTCTGCTGCAATGGAGATACAGAAATACGAATACTCACACACATTTCAACAACACAAACGATGCATTTATTCAGATTATTATGTGCTTTTGCATTTAAAGCATATCCACTATATAAAAGTTAATGTTTGTTTGTGAGTTTGTCTCTTTGTCTGTGTCAGGCAGGTAAGATCTCAAATAATTGGCTAAGGCGAGAAGACCACATATAATTGGCTGGCTGTGAAGAGTCTGTGGAATCCTGGGGTTGGCAGTTTAGGGAGAGGAGAACTCTTGGGCCTTGGGCCAATTGCTATGGAGATGAGGCCTACCATCAGTAAGGATGCCAGAAAACATTTGGGAGAAAAATTAAAGTGACATACACAACATAGTTATAAGGTCTTCTTGCCTCACACAGTAGATTGTATGGGTTCCATATGTAAGGAAACTTAAAGTTGAAATTCAAAACAAAAAATGTGTCCAGAAAACGTAAAGCCATTGCACAAATTCAACAGAAAGCAAAAAAATAATAATAATCAAAAACTGGTACATCAATGTTGCCAGACAACACAGATTCAATTGAGGACTATAGGGAAAAGTTTCAGGTACTGGAAAAGATCGGTTGCTATGGAGATGAGGCCTAGCAGCAAGGAGGAGGACTGTGTATTCCCTCAGGAACCCAACCTCTGTATGTTAACAACTCTGAATACAGATTGCACTGGAAAATATGGGGAAAAATTACAGGTACTCGCAAAGACAGTTTGGTGAGTTCTTAAGAGGAAAATAAAATCCCGAGCAATGCTGGGTAAATATGCTAGGATACAATAAGGACTGTCTCTGTCCTTGAAGGAGACTCTCCATGTCAAAGTAAATTTTGCTGAGGAAACGGTATTACTGTGGAGGAGAAGGGATGGTGGATCAGCGGTTGAAGAGTTGATAAAACAGAGGACATTTCTCTCCCAAGAAGATCACTTTCCACCAAATCTGTAGAAAGATAATGCATTTCCTGTTGAAATTCCAAGGTCTCTGGTACTAACACAAGGGAATATATATTATGATTGGGAAGGGGAAAATCATATCTAATTGGTTCAGTACTTACAAAACACTGGCTTAACAAGAATTTATGTGATTATTATTTAACTGATTACTTCTTTAGCTTCCCTCCGCAATGAACAGAAGCAAAGCTGCCTCCTCTGAAACTTGTAAAGAGATCTTGGCCAATATTTTCAAACAAACCCCAAATCTAAAAATTCCTTCACTTCAATGAACCGAGTCAGGTTTACCTCAGAACAGAAGGACACTGCAGTGCAGGGTTGGACAAAGTGGGGCCCATGGGCCACATGGAATCCCCCAGATCCACTTCTGTACCCCAAAGCCTCTTGGGTCCCCCTCAACAAGAAGCACTCACATCCCAACCCAAGTAGCCCTGCTACCATTAAACACAGCTTGCCTCAGTAATTTCACGGTAAGAAACCAACCCACAAACCTTCTCTCTCCCAGCCTCTGTCTGTGTCTTCTCCATTTGTCCTCCTGTTCTTCCTCTTTGCTCCTTCTCAGGCTTTCCCTCCCTCTGTGCCATTTCTCTTCCCTCTCCTCCATCCCCAGTCCTGACTGATTTGCGGTGTAAATCAATGCCGGCTGTGTCAGGTTGATTTGTCCAAATGAGAGTAGTTCCATTGAACCAATTGTTGAATGGCAGTCAATACATTCCAGTAAATATTCTCTCGTTACAAGTAGCAAGAAGATTTAGGCCCATAAATAAACACTTTATTTTCCTTCCCCTCTCACCCTCAAAAATAAAAATATACAATTTGAAAGACTGGACATAAAATACTTTCCTACCCTAGCATGAAGGACCACTTCTAGAAAGGTAAAACATGGAGACATGAAAAGTGTGAATGTATGGTCATTTCCACACTAGACTGTTATAGTGCTATTATTCCACTTTCAACATCCTATGGAATCCTGGGGTGTGCATTTAGGGAGGGGCCTCAACTGCATATCCCAGGATTCCATAGGATGTTGAAGGTAGAATAATAACACTATAACAGTCTAGTCTAGTTGTTACTACGGGTCAGGCCTACCCGGTGATAGCACTGGATATCTCTTTTGATATCAAAATAATTTGACCTTTCTCTGCCACCCCGCTCCACGTGTTTGCGAGGCCACTGGACAAACATGTACACAGGCACTTCCGGTAAGTGTTGGACATTCCCAGGCAGGCAAAACAAAGCCACTCTGTTGCTTCAGGGACCTCTCATGCAGACACCCATTGCTTAAGCACGAATCTATACAAAGATGCTTGGCCTCGAGCCGGCATTCATACAATGCCAAGCTATTTGCATACTGGCTACACTATTGTTAACTCTGCGCTAAGCTGATCATGTTAAACTTGACCTTTCCCAAAGCTTTGTCCTGCTCCAAACTCGCGTTGTTCTCACCGAGTATGGCATGGCCTGTAGGCACAATTCACCCTATAAAAACTCCCCAATTCCGAGTCTACCCTGGATTGCTTCCGAGTTCCAGACCACCTTGCTGTCGTTTTGCCCGGTGAGCTCCCCTCAGCGAACTGCGCTGAGCTTTCTTCCCTGCAACCTTCAGTCTCTCCAGGACTACGAGAAAAGGTGTTGTATCGCCCATTTCCCCCTAAAACTCTCGTTTCTAATTCCTAGTTAGCTGTGCGTTTGTGCTGTCTTTTCTGTTGTTTGTCCTTTAATAAAGATATCAATTTTCCTGTTTTAAAACCTGTCTGACTGCTCTTCTGACCTGACCCCGTAGACATTGGGTTACAAGATCCCTGCTGAATTACCCTGCCTCTCACTAGCTTAAAAGGGTGCTCCAGTTAATTTCCCCATCTTGTCGTATTTGGTTATTTGGGTGCCCCTCCCGGGACCCACAGAGAACAGGGTAACAGAATATGTGTGGAAATGGCCTATGTTTCATCTTGCTTCCACAGATATTAAGAAAACACTAGAAATCTTACGGTAAACAACATAAGGTGCCTGAACCACATGTCCCTTGGGAAGGGTAAGGTGTATTGCAATGAAGTTCAGAAGTACAAAATCCACCAATTGTAAGGCACTCAGCTTCACTATGTGAAACCCTGCCAAGACAGGCATCACCTAAAGAGAGAGAAAATGATTGAGTTAGGATTTGTGTTCCTCTTGGCCCATAGGACACCATACTCATATCTCAGTCCCTGCATGTCTTATAGAATAGATTGCCACTTACTATCTAACAACACTCAGCTACAAAAACCTTTTGAATCTTAAAATTGTTAAAATACAATGACCTGAAGCCTATGGATCAGTCACAACTAGAGTTCTTTCCCCCTTACACTGATATAGTGCTATTATTCTACTTTCAACATCCTATGGAATCCAATTCTGGCTCAGAATTCTAAAGGCCCCTCCCTGAAGTACAAAACTCAGGATTCCATAGGAGGCTGAAAGTGGAATAATAGCACTTTAACAGTGTCGTGAGGAAAGGCCCTAGAGTAGATCATTGAATTAGTTGTTGCATGGTGAATCAGCACATAGATAAATCCCATTGAATCCACGGGGTCTGCACTAATCTAGAGACCAGGGTTTTGGCCAAGAACCTACTTTGTAGTTGCATAGTTTAAAGATCCTACCAAGATCCAACATTGTGCTTGCATAGTTTAAATCCACATTCATGCAGTTAGTTTAAATCCACACTCATGCAGTTGGCTTACATTATGGATATCTAACAGTATGCCTGACTATTACTACATTGAGCAATGGGGTGTGTGTAGTGCTTGTATCTGAAATCCCAGTAAATAAAGTGGTACCTTGAAGGTAGTGACTAAGGGCTTTTCTGCCCTACACTGTTGTAGGGCTATTATTCCCTTCATTATGCACCATCCATGAATGTACAACTGCATGTGTAATTGTTACTCTTGCAGGACTCCATTCATGAAATGGCAAACTCAATACATTCTTATATGATGACAAAACAAAACAAAACAAAAGCTCAATTGCAGGTATAAGGAGCTTCCATGGACATATGATGACCACAGGATTCCAGCTGTGTTTTTTAGAAATCTTCCAACAGTCCTGTAAGGGAGGTGTCTATTATTATTTCTATGATGAACATGGAAGATGTCATGAAAAGTAATGACTGCTCAATGTCCATCAGTAGTACACGTCACAGGTGGAGGTGGATGGATTTCTTTACCTCTATGCTGTGTCTCTTCAGCCTTTAAACTCTATTGCACCCTTTCCTCTTCTGTATGTCTCTTTCAGCAATTTCTCTCATCAATATTGATACATTTCCCACATTGTTCTTTAGGTGGTAAAAATTCATGTCTGAAACATGGCAAGTATGTATTTTTGTAATATTATTCTTAATTTTTACCAGGTGTAGGTCCAAATCCTGTTGGTACACTCAACTAGAGAAAACCTATGGAATTAATGGGGTTTAAGCAAGTACTAACTCATCATTTGCCAATTGACCTAATGAGTCTACTCACATTGAGACTACCAATAGGATTCAGACTGAAAAGTCATATTGTGATGGTCTGGAAGAGAAGAAAAGTTACTTTGGAGCCTAGATGTGACCAGGAGGCCACTTTGGCAATATTCTCAAATCTGGATGACCTCTGGATACTTGTCATTGCTACCATTCTAGGAGTTTTTCTTAAATATTCCCTTTTTAATTTTAGTGTATGCCTTACCTGGAGAAACCAGCAACATCAATACAAGGAGAGCAATGGGAATGTTTCCAGGCTGCATGACTTGACTGGGATATCTGGTCAAAGGCAGAGACCAAGTCCAGGACAGAGTGCTGTGAAGTTTCTCTGTCATCCACCAATCTGGGTGTGTACCTATTTATAGAGCTCTTAATGGACAGCCCTTTGCATTAATGTTCTTGAAGTCAAGCACATAATGGCAGAATCCCCTGGTAGCATTGCGCCTCAACAATCTCTGGTGTTCCAGGAAAGAAGTCAAGCGCTGTTAGTTGATATGAAAACATTCAAGGTTCACTGGATTGGAAAGATTTTTTTTTAAGTGTTCTAATATCTTTTCCTTTTATTGGCTATATCAATTCTAGTCTGTGGGTCATTGCTTTCTTTGTCATATTTGTTGGTAAATTTAGTTAGAATTTGAGTGGATTCTATCTCTGCCATTTGAAAGAGCTTTATTGATATGCCATCTCTTCCTAGTGATTTATTTCCCTCAAATGCCTTTGGAATCTCTGTTAATAGTGCAAGGGAAATATTCAGTATCTTCTGACAGTGGGAGTGAGATCTTTATTACCTGCTGACAGACCCCATCTCAGGGAAGTGAATTCTTTATTACATATATATTTATTAAGCCAGAGGTTCAAATGGACAGAAACGTAGACATCCGGGTCTAAAGGCTGAAACTCCCCTATCAAAGGTTAGATCAACTATCCCCCAGTCACGTATCCAAGAGGAAAACCTCGGGAGGCACATATGCACACATCAAATGGGCCGGTCACAACTTTGACACCTTGAGAAACTAAGTGTCTCTGGGGTAATGTTAGTGATTGCAATTGCGTGAACTACAAAGATGAGGTCCATCTGTGTAACTCATTTTTGGTTCTTTTCTGGGAAAGGATCTGCTCCCCAGGCATACTTTGTACTATAATTACCCCCCTTTTGGAACATTTTTTTTGGAGGAGTCCCACCTCTGACTAGCATTTGTCATGCTTTTAGTTTTAGGTTCCTCACTGCTTCCTTCACCTGCTTCTTCCTGAGCTGCAGTCTCCAAGATCAGGTGCAGTATAACTGCTTTCTTTCCTTCTGCTTTTCCCACTCTTAAGTCTTTCAGACTCAGTAGTCCTTGTGCATTTGTGTGAGTGATTGTTTTGTGTGTGTGTGTGTAGAAATTCTGCCAATTCTGATAAATAAAATACAGTTTATTGAATACTTGACTTGTCTCTCATGCAGTCTGACTCTGTAAATATAGGGCTAAAGATCTCACAGTATTGCCCTGCCCTCCGCTGACTAAGTAGCGCTCCACTAATTTCCCCTAATGCTTGTATTTTTGGAATAAATCTAGGTGTCCCCCAGGGACCCCCAGAAGTCAGGGTAACACCTTGAGTGCAGTTTCTACTTCACATTTTAAACCTGTAGATTCATCTTCAACTGCTTCTTCCTTGTATGAATCTGTCATCTTTTTATCTCTTTGATATAGTTCTTCAGTGTATTATTTCCATTGCCTTTTTATTTCTACTTGGTCACATAATGTATTCTCCTGGAGGTTGTAGACCTTTTCCCACTCCCTTGTTTAAATTTTCCTTTGATTTCTCGGATGTTTTGGAAGTGAAGTCTTGCTCTACTTTTTAATTGTCTTCTATTTCTATTTCTATTTCTCCACATTGACTTTTATTACATAGCTCTCAATCTTCTCTTCTCCAGGCTAGAAATACCCAGCTTCCTAAGCAGTTCCATAAAGGGCAGGTTTTCCAGGCCTTTTACCATTTTAGTTGCCCTCCTCTAGACACATTTCAGCTTGTCACTATCTGTCTTGAATTATGACCCTCTCTGAAAGAAGCACTTATAAGACCTTTCTTGAAAAAACTTTCAATGGACCCCAGCTCCCTAGGTAAATTTTGTCCAGTCTTTAATTTCACTTTTCTAAGTAAAGCAAGTGGGGACAACACAACTCCAGGCTTTCTTGGAAGCAGGGGATTACCTGGACCCATTCCAATCTGTGTTCAGGCCTGGTTATGGTACAGAAACAGTTTTGATTGCCTTAGTGCATGGTCTACACTAGGGCTCTTTTTGCACCTTATCTTGTCATGGCAGTGGGGAGCAGCGCTCGCGTGAGCAGTCACTCGTGCAAGCTGCTCATGACAGCCCTTCTTGCCTCCCGCATCGGCTTCCTCATAGTGCGACCTTCGCACTTGTGCCCCGCCCCTTCCTTCCGCGGCGCAGTCTGGGAGCTGTAGGCTGCGCTGGGGGAAGGAAGCGCTACCGCCCCGGCTCACCGAAGCACTGCACGCAGGTGAATGTGCGAGGGCGCTGCGAGCATTGCACGAGCGCGCAGTATTTTTGGCTTAGAGCTGAAAATAAAAAAATATGCGCTCGCCCCGCTTCAGCCTCGTGAGCATCATGCGAGTGGGAGTGCATCATATGGAGCGACGCTCCCACTCATGCGATGCTCAAGGGGCACTCGCGAAAAAAAGAAAGCATGCAAAAAGGGCCTAGGAGTCTGGATCTTTCACTGGCATTTCACAGCATTGGCCATGGCATCCTTTTGGGTAATCTGACTGATAAGTGATTTACAGGCACTGATTGGAAGTGATCCTGGTCGTTCTTGCCTGGACATTCTCAGAGGGTGGCGCTGGGAGACTGTTGTTCAGTCTTTGGGCCATTAGCCTGTGAGGTTCCACAGGAGTCAGTACTTTTCCCTATGCTTTTAACATCTACATGAAGATGGTATGAGAAGGCATCTGGAGCTTCGGGGCTGGATATTATCAATATGCTGATGATACCCAACTCTAACTCTCCTTCAAAAGTGATGTCAAGGAGGCTATGGTATTAAGACTCATTGTCTGGATGCAGCAAAGGCCTGGATACAGGTGAACAGACTGAGGCTTAATCCAGAGAAGACAAAAGTATGGCTAGTCAATAGGATAACCAATCTGGGATTGAGGTCATAGCCTGTTCTGGATAGGATTGCTCTCCTTCATGTTCATAGTTTGGGTGGTCTTTGTCTGAGCACTCCACCAGAATGCCAGGTTGTTGAGGTGGCCAGGAGTGCTTTTGCCCAATGTCAGCTGTTGCATCAGCTGTAGCCTTTCTTGGGGAAGGTAGATCTGGCCACAGTGGCTCATTCCTTATTTAGCACTTGATTAGGCTAGTGTAATGTGCTCTAAGTGGAGGTGTCCTTGAAAAGTGTTTCAAAACTGCAGCTAGTGCAAGATGTAGCTACTAGAGTGAGGGTCAGGTGTATATTTTAGAGGCCATGTAACACCAGTCCTGCAAGAACTAGTGTAGCTTCCAGTTTGCTTCTGAGCTCAATTGAAGGTGCTGGTATTGACCCAAAAAGCCCTAAATGATTTGGGGCCAAGATATCTGAAAGACTGATTCCTCCTATATGAGCTTGCCAGAAATTTGAGATCTTTAGAGAACATTATACTGAGTGTCTCAACACCTCATGAAATTAGGTTGTTGGGCACACGTCATAGGGATTTCTCTATGTGGAACTCCTACCAAAGATACCAGGGTGGCCCCATCTCTTTTAAACTTCCAGTGGGTAGCCAAAATAGTGCTGTTCTGCATGGCATTCAGTGTTTGCAATTCCTGCTTTAACTATTCCAAAACTGGATCCAAGAAGGGTATTGACAAGCTGAAACATGTCCAGAGAAGGGAGACTGAAATGGAGAAGGGTCTGGAAACCATGCCCTATGAGGAGCAGCTTAGGGAGCCAGGTATGTTTAGTATGATGAAAAGAAGATTAAGGCCCTTTTCGCATGCTTTTTTTTGTGTG
Organism: Ctenosaura bakeri; assembly: GCA_948474755.1. Classification (NCBI taxonomy): domain Eukaryota; kingdom Metazoa; phylum Chordata; class Lepidosauria; order Squamata; family Iguanidae; genus Ctenosaura; species Ctenosaura bakeri. Next base: position 24,414 of record CAOLHI010005234.1, on the reverse strand, counting down.
TGTGTGAGCGCCCCTTGAGCGTCGCGTGAGTGAGCGTGGTGCTTCATATGATGCACTCCCACTCGCGTGACGCTCACGAGGCTAAAGCGGGGTGCGCACGCATTTTTGATTTTCAGCTTTAAGCTGAAAATGCCCCACACTCGCGCAATGCTCGCAGCACCCTCGTGCACTTACCTCTGTGTGGTGTGTCAGCAAGGCGGCCTGGTTGCACTTCCTTCCCCCCGCACAGCCTACAACTCCCAGACTGCGCTGCAGAAGAAAGGGGCGGGGCACTCGTGCGACGGTCGCACGAGAAGGAAGGCGATGCAGGAGGCAAAAAGGGCTGTTGTGAGCAACTTGCGTGAGTGGCTGCTCACGCGAGCGCTGCTCCCCGCTGCCTTGACAAGGTAAGGTGCGAAAAGGGCCTGCGAGATGGCATGATAGCCATGTTTAAATATTGGATGGGATGTCATGTTGAAAATGGACAAAGCTTGTTTTCTGCTGCTCTAGAGACTAGGACATGGAGTAATGGATTCAAGCTACAGGAAAAGAGATTTCACCTAAACATCAGGAAGAACTTCCTGTTAGAGCCATTGGACAATGGAATATGCTGTCTTGGAGTGTGGTGGAATCACCTTCTTTGGAGGTTTTTAAACAGAGGCTGGATGGCCATTTGCTGGGACGCTTTGAGCGTGTGTTTTTGTGTGGCGGGGTATTGGACTTGATAGCCGTTGTAGTCTCTTCCAGCTCTATAATTCTATGGCCATTTCCATAGTTCACTATTGTAGTACTATTATTCCACTTTCAACATCCTGTGGAATTCTGGGGTTTGTTGTTTACTGAGACCCTCAAAATGTCCCTCCTTAAACTGTGAACATCAGGATTGCATAGGATGTTGAAAGTGGAATAATAGCACTGTAATAGTGAAGTGTGGAAGTGACTTATGACTTTATGGATTCTAGGATATTTTGTTATATCTTTGAGGAGGTTTTAAAGAATATTATAATGTGTTTTAACATGTTCTTATCTTGGTATCACTTTAATTGTTTTTTATTTGTTCATCATTTAGGCCTGGGAGGTGATACAGATATCCTTTGAATATATAAATAAATAAATAAATTTCAGCAAAATATATATGTTTATTACATTTTTTATACAGTTGTATATTTCAAGCATACATACAATAAAGTCTCTTTGTATCTTTGAAGTAGAATCTCTATGTTGTTATAATGTTTTTTGGAAGAGAAGTAACCGTGAATCAGTCTTGAAGGTGACAAGGTCATCGGTGTTGGAAATGGCATTTCCTCAAGTGGGTCATTTTCCATAAAATCTGAAGAAAGATAGTGGATTTTCTGTTGTAACTTCAAAGTCTCTTGAATATATTTCTTAACTCGGAGAGAGAAGTCACAGATAATGATCTTGGCACTTATGAAATATTGCCTTAATAAACAGTTACATGACTTTTAATTCATTGATTATTTCTTTAGCCACCATCCACCATTAAGAGAATCAAAAGCTATGCCCTCTACAGCCTCAAAAAGGATCTTGACCTAGTTTTTCAAACAAAACCCATACATTCAATGGTCCTTACTGCTTGAGGAAGTGGGAGAAACACAATGATGGCAATGAGGCCTTCAGGTTGGCTATCACCTGGGGAAATAGTCAAAACAATGAGAACTCTACAATTTCCCAATCAATGAAATTGTTCCTTTGTCTTCTCTACACTTATGGCTCAGTCACTCAAGCGGTTGACCAAAAGAGATTAAAGTAAAGCTGCAGTCTTATGGACCTTTGCCTCAGTGGAAGAGACACTAAATGCAATGTGGTTAACTTCAGAGCCGAAGGACATTTCAAATCAGGGGTGGGCTGCATGGAACTTCCATACCTATTTGTGAGGCCCCAGAAACCTTTTTGGTACCCTCACCACCAAAGAATAGTCACCTCCAAATCCAGGGAGCCCTAATTCCATTCACTGCAGTTTGCCACAGTAATTTGGTTGCAAGCCACAGCACCACAAATGTTCCTACTTTCTATCTTCCAGGCTCTGTCTGTCTGGGGCCCTTTTCACACCTTACCCTTTCACGGAGCTGGGGTGTGGGGCTAGCACAAGAAGCCCGAGGAGGAAGGCTCTTGCATCCCTGCTGCTTCGGCTGTGCAGTTGCTTCCTGGTCACGCAAGCGCCTCGCCTCTTCCTTCTACAGTGCAGCCTGGGACCTTTCCCAGCCTGAACTGCACAGGAAGTGCGACCGGCCCGACTCCTGAGGTAAGTGCATGCAGGGCCCCGGAGCGATGTGCGACCGTGCAGCATTTTCAGCTTTAAGCCAAAAATAAAAAAAATGTGTGCACGGTCCACGTTAGGCTCTTGAGTATGGCGCAAATGTGAGTGTGTCGTGTGGACTGCTCCTCACATTTATGTGACGCTCAAGGGGCCCTTTCGCTTCGGAAATGCCGTGCGAAAAGGGCCCTAGGGTCCTCTCTTTTCTTTCTATTCCCCTTCCTTTCTCTTTAGACTTTCTCTCCTCTTCATCATTTATCTGTTTCCAGTCCTGAATGATTTTCAGTGAAAAGCAGATTTCTGTATCCTATTGGTTACTCTCAACTAGAATAGACCCATTGATCAATTGTCAAATAATGAGTAAATACACAGGTAAATCCAACTGACACACACACACACACACACACACACACACACACACACCGAGTTAGGTCCATAATTAATCTTTCCGTGTGTTTCCCTTTCTTTCTCTACAGGAAAAATGGAAAATAGCAAGAAAACCAACTATGTCATCTTAAAGGCATGTTCATTCATCTTAAGAGTATGGCTATAGTTTTTTTTTTTTTATTTTTTTTACCAAAAATGGAAATATGAAGTTCGAAATACAAGTCATCGGGCACCTTCCCACCTAAGCATGAGGGATCATTTTAAACACAAAAGAAATGGAGATGTGAAAACATAATGTGTGTTTTATTTGTATTCCATAGATATTAAGGGGGAAAAAAGAATTCTTATGGTGTACAACATATGATGCCATCATCACATATTCCTATGGCGGGATGACGGAAATCTTCAAAGCATTTAGTTCCAAAACTACAAAATCCATGGTGTCTCATGCAATCATTTTCATTATGTATATGTAATACATAGGCATGTCCTAGAGAGACAAAATGCTTGAATTAGAATTTTCTTTCATTCTAGGCCCTTTTCGCATGGGCTTTCTGTCACGCGAGAGCCCCGTGAGCCTCGCGGAAGTGGGAGCGTCGCTCTGCACGATGCACTCCCATGTCCGCCGCGCTCACGGGACTGCAGCGGCGCGATCGCGGGTTTTTTGATTTTCGCCTCGAAGCGAAAATCACCCGCGCTTGCGCAACGCTCCTAGCACCCGCGCGCACTTACCTCCTGTGCGGAGCGTCGGGGAGGCAGCCGGGTTGCGCTTCCTTCCCTCCGCCCCTGCGGAAGGAAGGGGCAGGGCGGGGCGCTAGCGCGACGGACGCGACAGCCTCCTGCTTCGCTAGGGGGGGCGGACACGTGAGCCTTCTGGTTCGTGGGGGGGCGGACACGCGAGCTGCCGCCTCCACCGGGAGGCTGCCGCTTCCCCGCTTGTTCCTTCGCCTGCGGAAGGAAGGAGGGGGAAGCGGCAGCCTCCCGGAGAAGGCTTCTCATGTGAGCCGCCCTCCCCCGCTCATGCGAGAAGCCTCAATGCGAAAAGGGCCCTAGTCTATAAGACCCCATACTCAAGCTTTTTCCTTGCATTCTATATGGAATGGAATGCCAATTACTTTCTAACCAATAAAAACAGCTGTTACTGCAGTTCCTAAGCCGCACTTGGGGTGACATTAGATATCACTTTGATATCAATAATTTGGCTCTCCTCTACCATCCCTCTCCATGTGTTTGTGAGGCCCCCTGTTCTTTCGTGTTCCAAACATGAATCAAAGAACATGAAAGACACTGCAGATTAATCCAGCCAGGAAAATCAGTGGTAGCAGAACATGTTATAAACCAACCTGGACACAGAATGCTTTTCGAAAGCACAGAAATTCTGGATCATTCTCATAGAATCATAGAATCATAGAAATTCAGAGTTGGAAGAGACCACACAGGCCATCCAGTCCAACCCCCTGCCATGCAGGAACACCCTCAAAGCACTCCTGACAGATGGCCATCCAGCCTCTGCTTAAAAACCTCCAAGGAAGGAGACTCCACTACACTCCGAGGCAGCAGATTCCACTGCTGGACAGCCCTGACTGTCAGGAAGTTCTTCCTGAGGTTCAGGTGGAATCTCCTTTCCTGCAGCTTGAATCCATTGCTCCTTGTCCTGGTCTCTGGAGCAGCAGAAAACAAGCCTTCTCCCTCCTCTATGTGGCATCCCTTCAAATATTTAAACATGGCTATCATGTCCCCTCTTAACCTCCTCTTCTGCAGACTAAACATACCCAGCTCTCTAAGTCTATCCTCATAAGGCATGGCTTCCAGGCCTCTCACCATTTTGGTCGCCCTCCTCTGGACTTGCTCCAGCTTGTCAATATCCTTCTTGAATTGGGGTGCCCAGAACTGGACACAGGATTCAAGATGGGGTCTAACCAAAGCAGAGTAGAGTGGTACCAGTACCTCCCTCGATCTAGACACCATACTCCTATTGATGCAGCCGAGAATTGCATTGGCTTTCTTGGCTGCCGCATCACACTGCTGACTCATGTTCAGCTTGTGGTCTATGAAGACTCCTAGATCCCTTTCACACGTGCTGCTATCCAGCCACGTGTCCCCCATCCTATATTTCTGTATTCCATTATTTCTGCCTAAGTGTAGGACCTTACATTTCTCTCTGTTGAATTTCATTTTGTTCGCCCTGGCCCAGCTCTCCAATCTATCCAGGTCATTTTGAATTTTGATCCTGTCCTCTGGTGTATTAGCAACCCCTCCCAATTTGGTGTCATCTGCAAATTTGATGAGTATGCCCTCTATTCCTTCATCCAAGTCATTGATAAAAATATTGAACAGAACCCTGTGGCACCCTGCTAGTCACTTCTCTCCAGGATGAAAAGCAGCCATTCGTGATCACCCTTTGGGTTCTGACAACTATTATGTCAGACTGCACAGAGAGGCCATCGAAATCCATAAACACATGGACAATTTCAACAGGAAAGAAGAAACTCAGAAAGTAAACAAAATTAGGCTACCAGGACTGAACAACACTAAAATCAAGACTCAAAAACATGCCAATGAACACCAGCCAGACCCTGGAGGTCTCTCTACAGGGAACAACACAATGGGCCGCTAATGTACTTAATGCACTGTTATGCATATCCCCTGACTAATGATACAACCCTAGGGGATATCCCATTTAACAATAGGCCAACTGTAACACATGCAAATTGCTCCCTCCTATGCAGGGGACTACACAAGTATATATAATTCTATTTCACTTCCATGCCACCATATCCTCTGAAGATGCCAGCCACAGATGCAGGCAAAATGTCAGGAGAAAATACTGATAGAACCCAGCCTCAAAACCCAGAAAACCCAAAACAACCTATAGACAGCAGTTAATTAGGCACCACCTGCGCTGTTCTGCGAACCTATAAAAGCTCAGACATTCCCCTTCAGAACTTGTCAGTGATTAACTGACCATTTCTTTTGCTTTTTCTCTGACCTCTGACTTAGGATTGTATATTGCTGGGGCTGCTGGTATGCTTTGTGCTTGTTTCGAGTCTGTCTTCCTACTAGATTAAAATAAGGAGTCACATTGTGGAACTGTTGCTTCTTGCTGGCTCTTATCAGCTGAGCATTGGCTTACTGCTCAGACCGAGAGTGAACAGGTAGTGGGGGGAGATAAAGTAAGAGTTATATATCTTAGCCCACTTTTGGTGAAGAACAGGACTTTGGAGCCACTCTTCAGGTCCTGTGACCCAGGGTGGGTGGGGAAGGAGTCCACCCTTCTGGTGGACCTTGGTGTTTTGCTCTCACTATAAGTCCTGTGCCTTGGGCCTACCTTTCAGTAGATGACCAGCTGGGGAACAACCCAGTTATTGGATTGCCCTCAGGGCTCAGGTGTTCCACTCATGGGAAGGCTGAAGAGGTTGCCAAGGGAGACACCTGGTTTCAGCTGATCCCACCTTAGGTTGCTCCCCCTTCTTGCTCCTTTGCAGTTCATCCCAGCTTAAATAGGTTTTAGGTCAAATGAATTGGCCCTATTAAACTCAGTTGTTTATGTCTGGTCTTGTTATTCCATGGTTGGTCATCAAATGTCACCCCATTTCTTCTTCCTGCTCCTGAGTAAAACACCTTGTAATAATCTGACTTGAAAGATCCCATTCCTGTCCATTTCAGTTCACTCAACTCAAGTATTTCAAGGTCTATATATTCTGTTTCTTGGGTTTTACTATGTCTAGCTTCCCCTGATTCACACTTCCTACATTCCATGTTCCTATAATACATGTTGTGCAGCATAGAACTTTCCTTTCACTTCTGAGGATGTCAACAGTTGAACATCCTTTTGACTTGAGTCCAGTTGCATCTTTAGCTGCAGTGCTACTTGTGATGGTCCTCTGCTGTACCCCAGTAGTTGAGTCCCTTCCAACCTGGAAGTGTTATCTTCTGGTACTATACCCCTTCTTTATTTTGGATTGCCTCATCATAGGATTTTCATGATAAAAGACATTCAAAAGGACTTTACCATGCCTTTTCTGTACAGTACTAACGAGTGTTAGCTATAGCTTCACTGCTGTTATCTATGAGAGATCCTCCACCAATGTCACTCCTTCCTCACACTACTCCTGCTGCCCAGTAGTTGTTTGACATATTTAGTCTGACTCCTCAGCTAAAGCCTGACGTACATGGGAGACCTTTGTTATCATACCCAACATCCCAACTTTGATAGGTGTGCTATTTTTTATAAATTAGATACATGTATTGCCAAAAACATGTTTGGAGAAGCACTGACTGTAAGGACATAGCCAGGTTAGGATCACCTGAACATGGCCAGGTCATAAGTTTAGAGAGGATTAGGCAGGAAAGCCTGGCACTAATGGGCATGGGATGATCCTTTCAAAGGCTGTAAGTACAAGCACTTCCAGAAACAACAGAAGGCAAAACTGTCCAGGTGGAGCAGTCAAGCACTCCTTCTGTGAGCATATCCTACAGAGACATTCCCTATTTACCTTACCCAACCAAAACATTAAGAAGCTTGTCATGTAAAGTTAAGATAATCAGCATATTCTGGACTTCTTTGTCAGCTTTGTGGGACAGCAATTACTGCTTAGTCCATGCACTCTCCTTCAGTGCAGGAAATAGGGTATAAAAACCATAGCTCCAACCCCAGTAATTTGCAGTAGGTTAAGCATCACACTGCATGTGGTTCCTCAGACTCCCCTACCACTGAACTACCTTCAGACTCTTGTTTGAGCCACTCCACTTCAGTTGTCTGCTTCAGGACTAGTAAATATCACTCCTTCTACTCAAAACCTCTTTCTATCCAACCTTTCTCACCTTTCCCTTCAATAGCCTTGTATGATTCATGAGGCTGCTTGATTTCTTGTGTGTGTCTATTCATTTCCAACAAAATACTCTATTTAACTTTTAACTGGAGTACTCTCTGTAGTTAGTACTGGTATACACAGAGGTGAAAAGATCTTGCCATTACCCTTCTCTTGCAGGCTTCCTTGGATCTATAATCCCCTTATTTCTAAGGAGATGCTGGCTTTGTGGGTGGATCTTCAAGTCCCCCACTTTTAGGGTAATGTCCTACTAGTAGCAGTGCTGTTGTTAGCCTTAAAGGAACATGCAGTCCCACCACCATGCAAAGGTAGTGCCATTGGTGTGAAGAATTCAAAATACCTCTGCAAATCTCAGGATTCTACAGGATGGAACCATGGAAGTTAAAGGAGAATCATAGTGCTCTATCTTTCTATTGTGAAAAGGTCCATGGACATTCAATCTCAGTTTAAAACCTTCTATTGATGGAGACTCCATCATTTTCTGAAGCAGGAGCTTCCAGTGAATAACAGCTTGCATCCCCTGGAAGTTCTTTCTCTTCATTTGAAGAGAAAGTGCTCTCTTACAATTAAATCAATACTGAAAGAAAATTATGTTATGCTTCAGACATCCTAGTAACAGATATACAGGGAACAATAATGATGTGCCCAGCAATCTCTTTGACTATGCAGATGGAAAAGAAAACAATTTCTTCTACCGTGGCAGGCATATATAAATACAGATCCATTCAAATAATTCAGCAACATATAATGTATTTATTTAACTACAATGCAGTTTTATTATTATTATTTTTTGTAAAAATGAACCATGAAAGCTTTCTCTGACCATAAAGTCTGATCTCTACCTCAGGTCATTTCTGCACTAGAGTGAAGGAGTGTTTCACTATGTGTCATGAGTGGTGTTTTTTACTCCCACTTGTCCCGATTCCTATCTACATGTCCTCCGGTTTCTGTTGAAGTAAAACAGAGCAAATCGTTTGTAGCTTCTGCATCGTCAATTCTCATGGAACTCCTATTCCCTTCCCTTGCTCCACCCGGTTGCCACTGATTTGTCACTTTAAAAAAAGGTTGTAGAAACTGTTGCTACGTTTTAGCACAAGTGTGTGAATCGATGTATCACTTCTGCACGTAGGAAAAAATGCAGCAGAAACAGTTTGGGTTGTTTACATTGGAGTTTTTCCATTTTTACAATACATTGATTTTACGATGATGTTAACTGTGCTAAGACAACTCGTGCAGAACCATGGAGGACAGAACGACATCAAACCAGTTTAACGTGCAGAAGTAAAAGCGACGATGATAATACATTGTATCAGCCTTGTGCGGAAGGGGCCTCAGACTATCAAGAAGAAAAAGGACAGCGGAATAGTCTAGAAGCTGAACTGAACAGTGCTGATGCTGGGATGGAGGAAGTTTCTCTTCAAATACATCACTTTATTTTCCAACAAATCTGCAGAAAGATAATAGGTTTCCTGTTGTGATTCAAGACTTTGTTATATTCACCCAAAGAAGCTCGCATTCATAAGCAGGGATAAATTCTCATGTCATGAACTCAGTACCTACAAGAAATGTAAACTGATTCAAAATGCCTATGAGCTTTAAGTTATTAACCATCTATTTAGCTCTTCTCCCTTTAAGTTCATAGAAATGAAGCTGGAACCCAGGAAAAGCCTTGTGCAGCTTTGGAGATTTGAAAAAGTAGAGATAAAATAGCATAATTTAGGTTTAATTTTTTAAAGGTAGGGAATATGGTTGAGTAAGCGAGATGCCCACATTCCTAACACCTGGGCCTTTTTCAAGAAAGGCTTTCCAGCTGCTGTGCTTTGAGGCAAGATGCTCCTTTTTTTAATGCTACATATCTTTCTGCTTACAAAAATGAAACAAGTTTTCAAAAATCATAATTTCCTGGTTCCTGTAAACATTGCTCTGAAACCTTGCAACTTTCCCCCCTGGATATATTTCTATGATACGTGCCATTTTTGAATAAATTGTCCCCAAAAATGGGGAAGGGAAGATGGGCAGCAATTGGGCTGTGTCTTTGATGTAGCAGTTAATCCCCTGGGGTTTCAGAAACGACTATCCTGCATCCCACAATGGAGATATAAAAGAAGCATGCTGGAAAGTATGCAGTTGGTTGCATAATGCCCACAATCCTGTATAGCACAGCCTAATGTTACAGTTCTGCATGAGGAACTAGACTACAACTGGCCATTAAACACCTCTGAACTTAACACTGAGTCATGTTAGCCCAACCAAACCCATTCCATGGAAGATGAAGAGTAGTGGCATGATTAGAAAAGTATCTTGCTGTGTCTCTGTCTCTGTCTGGCTGTGTATCCTATATCACTGTTATTTGTTGAGATCCACTTGAGGTCTCAGTGTATGATATAAGCATTTTTCATCTGCCTATGGAGATATAGCCAGACACTTTTCCAATCCCATCTCCACTAGCCACAGGATGGCCATGGAGAGTAGGAGCTGAAGAGGTTCAATGGTAATCTGGGACTTGTTTGGACATTGCAGACGTAGGAAAGGAATACCAGCCTCTGCAATGACCAAAACCAGACATATGCAAGCATAAAGTGAATTTACCATGGCATATGCCACTCATAGGATGCTAGTCAATGGAAGTATTCTATGGAGTACCACTTAACTACACAAGCACAAGATGAAGTCTCAGACTCAGGGCCTTTCCACATTACACTCTTATAGTGCTATTACTCCACTTTCAACATCCTATGGAATCCTGGGGTTTGCAGTTTAGGGAGGGGTATTTAGAATTCTCAGCCAGAGAGCTCTTTGGCCTCATCAAACTACAAAACCTGGAATTCCTTGGGATGTTAAAAGTGGAATAATAGCAGTATAACAGTGTAGGGTGGAAAGGTCCTCAGATATGCTGTAAAATATTAACTAAACATTTTCTTTGCTTGTTTTCTATATTAAGAAAAAAAGAAAGAAAAGGCCACAGTGTTGTCTTCAGAGAGTGATGAATACCTTGGAAGAAAGTTAGGATATAAAAGAAAAGATTTTTCTTTTTAAAAAATGTAGCTCTAAATATTTGAAAGAAAAAGTATCTCACAGTTCAGGTTAAGGAACTACTTATGGGCAGGAGGGACATGGAGATATGAAATTTGCTTACATGATGATATTGTGAGTTATGCTGGGCCCCACTCTGGAAAAGGGCTGGGCATCAAGGTGGAATATAAATTAAATAAATGATATAACAAAAACATGTTCCCTTTGGATTCAGTGGATTCAAAGTAAGTTGAAAATCTTACGGTAAGCAACATAAGGTGCCTTCTCCACAGAATCCCTGAGAGGGGAAGGGTGAGTTGCATTCAGGAGCTGAAGAACAAAACCCATTAATATTTTTGCAGTCTTCTTCAGTCACTGGCAGCCCCCTCTTGCTGGCATGTCCTAGGTGGAAAAAATGCTTTGATTAGGCTATCTCTTCATTCTGACATATTTCTCACTGCACTGCCTGGGTGCCTTATGGCCTCCATGGAATAGAATCTCATGTATCACTTAATCACAATAAAGGTGATCATTTATAGTGAGAGCTTCATAATGCCAACATGCCCAAAATACCATGGTTGGAATGATGCTGGGGACTTAATGCCTCTGTAAGCTCCCCTATGGACACAACTGGAACCTGATATGCAACCTCTGTATTCAAGATTGCTCAAGCAGAGTTGCACAGGTAGTGCCAAGGCGCTTGCATGCAGATGCACAGGAAGCTGTGTATTTGGTTGCACATTTGATTGCACCTTTTTTTGACCAAGGTTGCTATTCAGTACAAAGGCTACTGTTACCCTGATTTCTCAGGTCCCTTGGGGGACACCTCAATGTGCTCCAAATAATGGGGAATGGGAATTAGCCAGAGCACAAGCTGTAGCACTATGAGAGGCAGGGTAACCTAGCAAGATCTTTAAACCCAATTTTTACGGAGTCAGGCCAAGTAAAAAACTAAGCAAAATAAGTTTATAATTATTTTCTTTATTTAAAACCTAAGTCACTGCACACACTCACACAGACCTAAGAAAATAAAGGGAGGGAAATAGATAGGGGATTTTAAGAAAGATATTCGAGGGAAAAACTATATCTGATCCTGTAGTCTGGAAAGCCGAAATAGAGCCAGAGAGTTGCGAGCAGTGAATCTCAGCACGTGGAGGCTGAGGGGAAGGCTTCGGCCAGCAGAGCAGCAGCAGGACGGGGAGGAAGCCAAAAGCGATCTGAAGAAGTGCTCAAAATCAGGGGTTCTTATAGGGGGAAATGTGCCTGTAGGATAGTCTGTTCCCAGGGAGAACAATGGGTTTCGGATTGGAGACAAAGCCTCCGAAAGGTCAGCACTTAAGATGATTGGATTTTGTTGGAGTGGTCAATAGCGCAGACAGTATGCAAATGGGGAGTGCTTGACAGTTGGGTAGTCAGAAGCGCTAATCTTGTCAAGCTGATGGTTTGGGACTGAGAATCTTTTGTGGGCTTGTTGCATACTTAATTTAGTTTCAGTGAGTACTTGCCTGGAGGTCTTGTGAAGCTGCGTGCCAGAAAATTACTGGCCTGACTTAGGATTTTTCTTATATTTTTCAGCCGTTTGGCTGTATCCGGGAGCCTCTCAAGCACGTGGAGGGAAACAGTTTGAATAGCCAATCTTTTTATATCAAATTATATTTAGTAGACCCTGGAATAGGACTATGGACCACAGTAGCACTACATAGCACAAGCAATTTCATAACACAAATGCAGATATATATATTACCCAACCCTGATGCAGATTTCAGCCAGTATCTCGTTATAATGCTTCTAACAAGCCTGCAAGTTAAGTACTGCATATAAAGTAGATGTTGACACTGAAAGGGAAGAGATTTCTGAAGGAAACTCCATGAGTATCTGGAGCTACTGGTACTGGATGAATTTCTTGGCTTCTGTGTCAACCTTTGAACTATATGATACACTGCAGTCTGTTTTATACATTAGAAAACTTCTTACATAGGAAATACTCTCTATCCCATTGCATTTGCTCTGAGGGACAAAATAATTTTTCTGAAACAACAACAAATAACAACAACAGCAGCAAGAATAACAACTACTACCATTACTGCTGGTACTGTCTAGGCACAACAGGATATGAACTCTGGTTTTGATCACCTTTGGCCCCTGTTTAGTGCCATTGTTCTACAGGGTTTTTAAAATCTAATGTTGTAGGCAATCAACAATATTGTTGAAGGTGATTTGAAATCCATCCAGTGGCTGTTACAACTTGTGGTTTGAGGGAAAGATTTTTCCCATGCATTAGCCTGGTACTGAACTGTGGGTGAATAAGTACTACTCATGTATGAGGGTACAGGGTAGTTCATTACACAAGCATGTAAAAAAAAAAAACAACTATCAGGGTACTACAGACTTCTACTGGCATAATGCCTCAACAATATTCCAGCCCAAATGCTTTTAATTTTGATGTATGCCTAACCTGTAGAAGTCAACAGGATCAACACTAGGAGACAAAGGGGAAGATGGACAGGTTGCATGACTTGAGCCTGACTAGAATGCCAAGTCAGAATACTGTCACATTCCTGTCTCACTGAAAAATCTGAATGCATACCTATTTATAGTTCCCTGGGATATGCTTAGAGGTAAGGCTTGTGCATTGTTGTTCCAAATGCAAAGCACCCCATGGAAGAAACTTTTGGTTTATTGCTCCTCAAGAAAGCATGTTGTTCCAGAAAGAATGCATAAAGCACCATACATTAGTATGAAGATATTCAGAGTCCACTGAACTGCAAATGCACTTCTTGAAATTATTTTTTGCTATTCTTATGGTTTGTGCTTTGCTTCCTACTGAATGAAGAGTGCACCAATGTTCATACATGAAGCACATCAAGAGACACAGGCCCTTTTCGCACCTTACCTTTTCATGCTGCTGGGTTGAGGTTCTCGCACGAGAAGCCTTGGGAGGAATGCTGTCATGTCCCTGCTGCTTCAGCTCTGCAGCTCCTTCCTCCTTATGCAAGTGCCCTGCCTCTTCCATTCGCAGTGCAGCCTGGGACCTCCCAGGCTGCACCAAGGAGAGGACACATGACCATCCTGGTTCCCGAGGCACCGCATACCAGAAAAGTGCACGTGAGGCCTGAAGTGATGCGTGACCGGGCAGCATTTTTGGCTTCGAGCTGAAAATAAAAAGATGTGTGCTTGGTTCACATCAGGCCCTTGAGCGTCATGTAAATGTGAGTACGTCATGCAGACTGCTCTTCACATTTACATGATGCTGAAGGGGCCCTCTCGCTTCAAAAATGCCGTGCGAAAAGGGTCACAGAAATACTCCCCTGTATCAAGAATTATATCTATTAAATCTATATAAGAGAGTCAATGGTCCTCAACAAAAGAAATATGGTGGTTTACTGCTATATATGGTTTTTGCAGCAAGAATTTTGTATGCTTCTAAATGGAAAGGTGAAGAGATTCCATTGATTGAGGACTGGTTACTTAAGTTGTTTGATATGTATCAAATGGATATCCTTTCTGCATATATAAGTGGCGATAAAAGTATAGATAAGGTGAATAAAGATTGGGAACCAATTAAGAGTATATGGAAGGAGAAATGGGAAGAAGCTTTCATATTTGATATACAAGTGTAGATGAAATATATAAATGTATAAAATATTATAAAATAGTAAGTAATAATACTTATATATAGATGTAAACTGTAATGTTTCCATCTGGGTGTACCTTTTATGGGTTGGTATATATCAGCTCCTGGACGACATAAAGACTTCTTAATTAATGGTATTTATAAATATACTAAAGTTTAGTGGGCACAGTCATTAGACTGATTATATGCTTATTGTTATTGTTATTACTGTTGTTATATATTTTGTAATGATGTTATTTTGAAATAAATGGTATGATCTGTGAAAAAAAAAGAGACACAGAAATGTGTGATTGTACCTCCCTGTTCTCTAAGTGTCTTGTACTCCTTCCCAACTGACTACAATGGGAAAATAAGTACCTATATCTGTACCTATGGGAAAAACTGACTACAACGGGAAAATTCTGTACCTATATCTGTATCTACATCTATCTATTCATTTAGATAACTTCATTTCATCATCATTAGCTGTTATATAAAATAATAGGACACCCAATAGGCCTACTTGGAGAAATGGCATTCCACAGAGAATTGCTTGCTCACCTAGCTGGCATTCATCTTGAAGCACTAGTTGATAGTTCATCAACCAGTTTATCTAGCAAAATATTTGCTTCAGAAAAGGGCTGAGATTGGCTACACTTGTTTCAGGAGCTTCCTGTTTTACCTGAGACCCAGAAGGAATGACTAGAGTTTTGTAGTCCTTCTCTATACCTATACCAATACCTATACCTAGTCTTACATCTATCTATTCATTTAGATAACTTCTTTTCATCATTGTTAGATCATTTTTTCATCATGTTTGTTTCATCAGGGGGTGATTAAATGTTCTGATTTGCATAAAAGTAAGTGAACCATTTAATTTTTTAAAAAACTGGTTCTGAAAATCATATTTCTATTTCTGGCAGAATTTTAAGAAACATCTAGGTGTTGTTGCCTCTTCTGAGAGAATAAAAGCAAGTAAGTATTATGGATCAGAGCCTGAAAAAGGCTCTTTTCGCACCTTACCTTTTTGCACCGCTGGGTTGGGGTTCTCACGCAAGAAGGCTTGGGAGGAACACTACCACGTTCCTGCTGCTTCGGCTCTGCAGCTCCTTCCTCCTTGCATGAGCACCCCGCCTCTTCTGTTCGCAGTGCAGCCTGGGACCTCCCAATCTGCACTGAGGAGAGGACATGCAACCAGCCCAGCTCCCAAGGCACTGTACACCAGGTAAGTGCATGCAAGGCCCCGGAGCGATGCATGACCACACAGCATTTTCGGCTTTGAGCCAAAAATGAAAGGAGGCATGTGCTGTCCGCGTCAGGCCCTTGAGTGTCACGTAAATGTGAGTGCATCATGCAGACCGCTCCTCACATTTACGCGACGCTCAAGGGTCCCTGTCACTTCAAAAACACTGTGCAAAAAGGGCCTCAGTCTACCAGAATAGTTTTGAGGAACATCACAATGAGACAATGCTATTGGAATAAATGTCAATTGATTTTTTTTTGGGGGGGGTGGGGTACATCTGGTGTTACAACAGAGAAAACCTATGTCTCAAAGTTATTGGAGCTGGATTCCACCATCCTTGGGGTGAATGCCCCAGAAAGCTTTGTTTCCGACAGCCTCCTAGCTTGGGATGAAATCCATAGTGTGGTCAAAAACAGAAGGCTTAAAAACTGAAAGTGGAAATGAAAGAATCCCTTTAAAATAATTGAATAGAATTCTAGAGCCATAGAGTTTGAAAAGACTGCAAGGGTCAAACATCAGCAAGTCCAACCCACCACTCTAGGTGGGAGCTCTGCTTGGAGTATTCCCAGGGCGTAGCCGTCTGGCCTCTTTTTGAAGACCTCCAGAGAAAAACTCTACTGTCTCTCAAGGTAATTGATTCCATTGCTGGACCATTCCGATAATTAAGAAGTTCATTCTAATGTTTATTTACCCGTATTTGCCAGCGTATTATACGCACTGGCATATAAGATGCACCCCACTTTTCAAGGAGTATTTTTCAGAAAAAAAGTTTTTAGTTCTCAGGTGAACAAAATGCACAGGAAAGGGGGGGGGATGAAAAGAGTGCTGCATCACCACCCCTCCCTTCCTGTTTTTCTTGGGTAGAAACTCCCAGCAGAGTCAAAATGCACAGGAGAGGAGGGAAAGGTAAGGAGAAACTGTAGAAACATCTATCTATGTTCCATGAATTATTTGCCATAGACCAATGGACGTGTTCTATTGGCATATCCTGTTGTATATGGAATTCTAACAAGAGTGGGTGTGTATTTTTAATGTGCACATTTAAAAAGTGTTATTATGGGTTTTAAGAATATGTGAATGTTTCAGGGAAAAAACGGGAAAATTTGTTTGTAGAGTGTTCAAAAAACCCTGATAAGAACCTATGCAGTTTGGGCTTTATTCTATGCTGACCTATCATGTTGTTTTGTTGGCAAGGTATGTTAAGAGGCTGTTTGCCTTTGCCTTCCTCTGAGACTGAGAGAGTGCGACTTGACCATTGGGAAAGGAACAACTATTTCTGCACAGAAATTTTGCAGTCACAAACATTGACGCTAATTGGCTTTTCTGGCTGTGCTGTACTGCTTGATTTTGGTCTTTTCCCTTTCAATGGGTTTTTAAGCATTTTAATTCTCTGGAAGGGTTAACTTAGACAAAATAGTTTCTACGGATGTTTTTGTATCTCCTTTAATCTGTGTTGGTTGAAAGATTTTAGCTGTATGGAATTCCAATCTTGGGGAATAGACTGGATATTTATGAATTAAGGAATGATAAGTGGCTTAATAGTGAATTTATATTGTAGGAATCCATTGGCCGAAAACTCTCTTCTAAATCAACCATCATATCCTGGTATCCATGTAGAAAACCCTATTGGATCACAGAACAGAAGAAGGTAGTTTCTTCCATAGCAATGGAGACAAAGAAATCAGATCCCCACATGTATTTCACATAGATGATGAATTTATTTACATTATTAAGCACTTTTAATATCAAAGCTTAGAAATAACAGAGGATCTCTCCATGTCATTGTAACATTCTGGCCAGAAGAATGGAAAATGAATTAATCCAGTGGCTGATGTCATTGTTGTAGCTGAGAGTTTCTCCAAGAAGTTCAGCCTCCCAAAATTCTGCAGAAAAATAATGCATTTCCATTATTGAAATGTTAAGGTCTTGTGTAATAACATAAGAAAATGTAATAAATATGTAGCAGAAGGGAGAGAGTCAGTTATAATTATCTCAGAACTTCTAAAATGTTGAATTAATCAGATATTGTAGGACTGTTAATTAATGGATCAGTTCTGTTACTGATGGTAAAGAAATTAGGAAGATATTGCAAAACTTTTTCCAGAATCTATACTCCAAGCAGAATCAAGTGAATGACCAAAACCTAGAAGAATATATAAGTTCTAGAGCTCTCCCTGAAATTAACTCAGAACATAGGGAAGTACTGAATAAACCAATTGCGCTGATGGAAATAAGCGAAGTGATTGATTAATTGAAACATGGGGAAGCTCCAGGGCCTGATGGTTTTACAGCCTGTTTTTATAAAACATTTAAAGAACAGCTTATGAAACCAATGCACAAGATGTTTAATTTGATAGTTTCAAATGGGCATATCCCTACAAGTTGGAAAGAGGCAGATATTGCCCTTATTCTGAAGGTGGAATCAGAAATAACAATTTGTAAAGTTTTCAGGCCAATGTCACTTTTGAATGTTGATTACAAGATCTTTGCGGTGGTACTGGCTAATCGTCTCAAGAAGATTCTGCCAAATGATATATATCCTGAACAATGTGGTTTTCTACTAGGGACCCTGATGAAAGAGAATATGAGGGTGATATTGAACATACTAGAATACCTTAATGCTCATAATGAGAAGAAAGGTGCATTAATTTTTTTAGACTCTGAAAAAGCTTTTGACAACGTCAGATGGGCTTTTATGATAAAGGTACTAGAAAGAATGAATTTTGGATCAACCTTCATAACATGAATTAAGTCTATATATTCAGAGCAAAGAGTGTCCCTACAAATTAATTTTGAAAAGACAGAGAAAATACCTATACAAAAAGGAATGAGACAGGGGTGCCCAATTTCTTTGCTGCTGCTTATAACTGTTCTGGAGGTACTTCTAAGAGAAATCAGAAACCAGCAAGGTATCTGACGAACTACAATAGGGAAAGATGTTTATAAAGTCAGGGCTTTTGCTGATGATGTTGTGTTATTTATGGAAGATCTTTTACCGCAGATTACAAAGTTAAATAATATTCTAAATACATATGGTCAAATGGCTGGATTTAGAATTAACAAGGCCAAAACTAAAATTCTTATGAAAAATATTAAGGCTCAAGAGAAGAAGCGACTTGAAATTGCTTATGGACTCCAATGTATAGACAAAGTCAAATGCATAGATATTCAAATTATGAGTAATAACAATCAGTTATTTCAAAACAATTATGTACCTATATGGAAAAAGACTTTGAATAAGTTTGAAAATTGGAAAAGATTAGACTTGTCTTTATTGGGTAAAGTGTCTCTGATTAAAATGAATGTTCTTCCTAGATTATTATTTTTATATCAAATGATTCTAACTGTGATTTCAAACAAGTGGTTTGAAAGTTGTAAGAAGTCCCTTCAAAAATTTTTATGGAGTGAGAAGAGACCAAGAGTGAGGTTTAGAGTAATGACAGATTCTAGAGACAGAGGAGGGATTGCAATACCTGATCTGAAGATTTATCATGCAGCATCGTGTTTAGTTTGGATGAGGCCATGGGTGTTATTGGATAACCGTAAGCTGTTAATGTTAGAGGGACATGAGTTACACTTCAGCTAGCATGGCTATTTATGGCATGGTAAGACTGAGGTACAAAAGATCTTTCTTAATCATATAATACAGAAATCTTTATATAAAATATGGTCCAAATAGAAATACTTCTTGTGCCCTAAAGTACCATCTTGGGTCTCCCCAGCCGAAGCAATGTCAATAAGAACTTTAAGAAGGGAGGGCGAATGGGTGACCTATAAAGAATTATTGTACCAGCAAGGTTCACAAGTATTACTGAAAGATCAACACCAATTAAAACAAGGAGGTATTAATATACATTGGTTTCCTTATCTTCAGATTAAAGAAAGATATAAGAAAGATTTAGAAGCAGGAGGTATTGAATTAGAAATGAAAGATTTTGAAAACCTGTTACTCAAAGGAGATAAATGTTTGTTATCCAGACTGTATAATCTGCTGTTAAAATATGAGCTTATGGATGAATTTGTTAAAGACTACACAATAAAATGGGCCAAAGATATTGGACGTGTAATTAACCTGGATGAGTGGGAGACATTATGGAAAAATTATAGAAAATATACCAGATCATATATGCTTCAAGAAAATGTACTAAAAATGTTGTTTAGATGGCATCTCTCACCAATGAGAATTACTAGTATGTTTAAAAGTGTTAATCATTGTTGGAAATGTGAAAAGAAAATCGGCTCTTATATACATCAGTGGTGGGGGTGTAACCAAGGAAAAAAGTTTTGGTATATGATTCGATCAAAAATGCAAAAGGTGCTGGATATAAGATTTGAGCTGAAACCTGAAATTTTTTTACTGGGCATTTTCAATCTGGATAGAAATTTGGATAGTAGGCTAGGCAGACTTATGTGGCACATGGTAACATCTGCCAGAATGGTCTACGCTAGACACTGGAAAAGTACCACGATTCCAACAGAAGAAGAATGGTGGGAAAAATTAATAGATGTTGTGGGAATGGATAGATTAACACATATGTTAGACAATAAATCTGATGACCAGTGTTCAAGGGTATGGCAGCCATTACAAGATTATCTTAAAACCAGAGTTTAGGATATCAAAGAGTAGCAGAGAAATTACTGAAAAATTATAATACAAGTAAAAAACTTTGAGAATTAAAAAAGAGAGAGAAAAAATGTGCGCTAACATGATTTTATTTTTTTATTTTTTTATTATTTATTTGTATCCCGCCTCTCCATAATGATCGAGGCGGCAAACAACTTACAAATAACATGTATTTCTATACATGCCCCCAACAAGCTGGGTACTCATTTTACCGACCTGCGGAAGGATGGAAGGCTGAGTCAACCTTGGAGCCTGGCAGGATCGAACTCACAACCTTGTGGCTTGCAGTACTGGCATTTAACCACCGCACCACCAGGGCTCCCTTTTATCCACAAAGATGAAAATTTCCATTAAGTTATGAGGGGAGAGACTTATAACACTACTTTTTGATTGTAAACAAGACAGTAGAAGATATTAACTGATTCAAAATTCGCTTGTTATATATGCTATGCTTATTATTTACAAACTTCTATCATCTTATATATGAAGGTGTTGAAGCAATAACACTGAGAAAAAACCATATCCTCCTCGTAGGGGGAGTTTCCTTGTTTGGATGTGGAAAAGATATGATGATATGATAAGAATGTGATATGATGTATGTGTAGTGGTATGATATGATAGGACATTATATATGATGTGACAGGACATAATGTGATATGATATAATGTGATATATGATACAATGTGATAAGATGTGATGTGATAAGATGTGACATGATATATGTATAGTTTTTCTTTTTTATTCAAAAATAATAATTAAAAAAATTAATGGATCAGTTCTTTAGCTTCCTTCCATGGGGAAATGGCGATGTGAAAAACTGAATGTGTGTTACCTTTGGATTCCATAGATATTTTTGGGGAAAAAATGAAATCTTACACTTGACAACATTGCTTGTCATCACCACATGTTCCTAGGATCACTGCAAAGTCTGAGCATTTTCCTTTGGCACGACAGTAACCACTGGCTTTATGGCACTCAGCTTCCGTACGTGGATCCTCACAAATATGTCCTAGAGAGAGAAAATGGTTCAATCAGATTTCCTTTTTTTTTGGCCCATAGGATACCATGCACCTGGGTTGTTTCTTGTGTGACAACACATAGCTGCAAAGAGAAGTTTTGCATGTTACCAGGTTCAAACTACATTGACCTGAATCTTTTTGGTCATTTACAATTAGAGTAGACCTTTGAATTAATTGTTGAATGGTGAGTCAATGTGTAGCAAAATCCCATTGATCCTATTAGTCTGGTCTAATGCAGATACTAGGCTTCTGACCAATATCAACCAGGATTCTACTTCATGCTTCCATAGTGTAATATGTACTCATGTAGTTAAGAGGTGGTTACTCAACACTGTGCAAGTGTCTGGGTTTCTGATGGTGTGCCTGAATACTTTCTCATTGTGCAATGCAGTGGGTTCAGTACTTCTTTCTGAAAACCTAGCAAATGAAGTGGTGGTACCTTGAAGTTACTGATAAAGTTAAACACAATCCATGAATATACAACAGCATGTGAAGGCAATAATCTTGTAGAACTCCATCCATGCAATGGAAGACTGAATAAAGAAAAGAAAAGAAAAGGTGCAACTGCAAATGTAAGGAGCTCCTATGGATGCATGATGAATCTTCCAACAGTCCTGTAAGGGAGGACTCTATTACCACCTATTTATTTACTGAAGAAAGGAAATGGCAAAGCAATACATTGACATTTGACACACATGCCATTAGTGAAGTTGGAAGAATTCCTCTATTTCCATGCAATGTCTCTTTAGTGTTTAGATTGTATTACACCTTTTACTCTTCTGTATTCTCTCTGTTTCAGCAGTTTCTTCCATAAATAATGATGCATGTACAACAGTGTATGTATGTGGTACCAATTCATGCACCAAATTTGGCATTTATGTACTTTTGTCATTTCATTCTTCATCTTTACAACATGTTGATCCTATGGGGAAATTGATTTACAGCACCTAGCACAACATCCTCCCAGTAACCTCTGCTCTCTGAACAAACTGTGTCCCAGAGGCAAGCATTAAACATACAGCAGAGTTTCAAAACAGCAACAAGCATGTGCGGCAGAGTGTAACTTACAGCATCAGCTCTGACCCCTCTACCCACTGGCTAGTAACTCATACACACAGAGTTGTCATCCAAAATACCTGGAAGCTTTAATCTTCACTGTTGTAATATATACACATCTGTACACAGGATATGCTCATCCATAGTCATAGATTCAGCATCATGGACACATCAAGCAGAAGTTCACTCAGACAGAGTTTAGGAGTCAGAGAGTTTTCCCACTCCTCTTTTATACACACCTGCTGATGGGTCATCAGCCAGGGACAATGGCTGATGCAACCCCTTGCCATGATTTCACATTATCATGACTCAGCCCTTACTACATGTCCCCTAGGGATTACATCATGACTTGCCAAGTCATTCCCCAGGTGTTTCCCCATGCTCATCAAATGTATCTTCAACTGGGGCAAATGTTACAGCATTTCTATCCAACAGATCCGTGTCCTATTGGTAGTCTTATCTGGAAGAATCTCATGGAAACGAGAGTATTTACATAAAGTTCTGACTCATCACTGAACAGTTTTTTCAATAAGTTTATTCTCACTGGGACTACCAAGGGCAGTCAGGCCTTGGAGTCAAATTGTGTTGAGCTGGAGGAGGAGAAGAAATGTTACTTTGAAGGCTGGATGTGACCTGGGGGGGGGGAGCGCTACTTTACAATCTTCCCAATTTTGTATGACCTCCAATCCCTTGTTGTTACTACCATTTTTGGAATTATTCTTTAATATTCTGCTTTTAATTTGCATGCATGCCTTACCTGGAGGGGCCACCAACATAATCACAAGGAGAGCAAGGGAAAGCATTCCAAGCTGCATGACCCAGGTTTGATGGAAAGAACAAGTACAAGCCAGAGATCAAAACCAAGGCAGAAGGCTATTGCGTTCCTGTTTCCACCAACTATCTGGAGAAATACCTCTTTATAGAGCCCTTGAAGGTCAGCCCTCTGTGTAAATCTTCCTGAAATCATGCAGATAATTGGGGAAAGACCTGCCTCATTTCTGCTCAACAATCTATGGTGTTCCATGAAAGAAGTCAAGCACCAACAGCTGATATGAAGATATTCAGAGTTCACTGGATTGGGAAGGGTGTTTTTTCTTTTTGTTAATGTTCTAATGTCATTTCCTCTTAGTCATCATGGTATGGCCTTTGCTTTCTTCTGTGACACTGCACAGTTAAACCATTTCTAATAAAACTGATCTGAAGAAGAGATATAGATTGGTACATGAAGGACATCAACAGCCACAGGAATGTCATTCTGCCTTCTTGTCCTGGACTTCTTTCTTCTTACACAGTTATAGTGCTATGATTCCACATTCATTGTCACAGTTCCATCTATGGAATCCTGGGATGGGCAGTTCATGTGATAGTGGGGGCTTTTGGGATTCTGAACAAAGTTCTAGTGCCTCACCAGACTACAAGCCTTAGGATTTCATATCATACAACCATGGCAATTAACATGGAATCCTAGTGTTATAACTGTGGAGTATGAAATGTCCCCTATAGAGACAGTGGCAATTTGTGTCTTCCATGTCAGTAAGGTGGTGTTCCCAATCAGAGTTTTACTCTTCATTTTACAAGGTTTTGAAACTGCTGGAAGCACTGGCTTCACCACTTTGAATAGTTCCTTCACCATCCAGATGAAAAGTGGGACAGATTCCCACAGGTGCTGTTACTGTTACTTCCGGCATGGTTCCCTCAGTGGGGGCTCCTAGATATCACTTTGATATCGTTCAATTCGGCCTTGGCTGGACCTGCTCTCAATTACTTCACTCTATGTATTTGTGAGTTCTCCGGACAAGCACGGACATGAGCGTGGCTGCTAATTGCTCACATTCCAATCTCTTTTCAGGCCAGCAACTTAGCTCTGCTCCCCGCTTCAGGGAACTTTCCCACGTGTCCTCTTTCACAATAGCTGTGTGGTTCTCAGCCGAAGCCAGCCTGGTAAATACTATTGCAATCAAGAGATAATCCCATCATGTTAAAATTGACCTTTCCAAATCCTTTGTCCAGCACCAAAACTCCTTTTGTCCTCACCTGGCTCACCATTGCCGGCAGGCACAAACTCCCTATATATACCCCTCACTTTCAAACAGTCTTCGGACTACCTTGGATTGCTATCCTGCCCTGCTGCTGGCCTTCTAAGGAAATTCCCCTCAGTCTTCCACGCTGAGCCCCTTCCTTCTGGACCCCATCTCTTCGTTCCTTCAGACAACGAGACCAGGTGTCGTATTACCTATCCTTAAGCTCCCCAACTCCTTTTCCAGTTAGCTAGTGTGTGCGTATGTCATAATTTCCTGTTGCTGTTTAATAAAATTGTTATTTTGGTTACTTTTAAAACTTGTGTGCCTTCTCCCTGACCTGAAGCCGTAGACAT